>JAXIVJ010000776.1:0-172500 GCA_036785665.1 Chirona hameri | reverse complement strand
AGACCGCCCAGTGTGACCGTTCTCAGTGTGGTGTTCGTGCTGCGCTTCTGACGCCTCCGCTGCGTGTCTGTGCATGTGGGCGTGACTCCTCGGCGTGAGGCAGTGTGGTGCCGTGTCTCGGACGTGAGGCAGTGTGGTGCCGTGTCTCGGACGTGAGGAAGTGTTTGGACGGCGGGCCGAGCCACGTCAGCCGGTTGTCAGACCAGTGGGAGATGTGTGTGTGTGATGTGTCGGGTCTGTACCGTGTGACCGGGACCGAGCCACGTCAGCCGGATATCAGACCAGTGGAGATGTGTGTGGTGATGTGTCGGGTCTGTACCGTGCGGTTGAGGCAGGCTACTGGCTGTGCCACCGCTCGTACTATAGATCATGCTATTAGCTAAACTGGGATGTATATTCTTGATATATTGGCTCGTGAGTGATTATGTATGAAAGACATTAACTAGCTGTAAATTTAGTTCCGGTGATAGGGTTTTGTACCGTATGAGTTCCATCCGTCAATTTACGCTGACTTTCTTAGCGCTAGTCAAACCCGGCTGATATGAAGTTAATCACTTCATGTGTGCGTGAGAAGCCCTCAAAGATGTGTATTTCCAGCGTCAGTGTGGGTTATGTGACGTCAATTTCTGATATATCGTAGTGACGTCGATTTCTGATATATCGTAGTGACGTCGTTTCTGATATATCGGTAGTGACGTCGATTTCTGATATATCGTAGTAAGGTGGTCTGCGGGTCTGCGGGTCTGTTTGGGTGGTCATTGGCGTGGCTGGTGTGCCGCTGCCTGTGGTGATACCACTCCGCAGCTGCCGCAGCTGCCGCGCCGTCGGGGTCGGAGTACGTAGTGTACCGGCACTGGGGAGACGGGACGCTCTATTTTCACACATGTATCCGTTCTGAGAGATGGGTGACGGCCAGACTTAGAGGGCCTGGTGATGGCCTTGAATTGTGAGCATTATGGCGGCAGTCCGCCCCGCCCCCGCCACCGCCACCGCCCTGGAGGGGGACTCACTGCACGCCGCTTACTGACTCCCCCGGCCAGTGCCGCCCCCAGCCGCGCCGCACACGCGGCCTAACCTAGTCACTGGCAACGAGCCGCCTCGCCTCGCGGCTTTCGCGCGACTTCGCCCGACTGTTCTTCCCCGCCAGACGCGTCCGGTGCCGGTTCAGCTTTCGACTGTTCTTCCCCGCCAGACGCGTCCGGTGCCGGTTCAGCTTTCGACTGTTCTTCCCCGCCAGACGCGTCCGGTGCCGGTTCGGCTTTCGATTGACCAGCGAGGTGTCGTCCTCGCAGGCCAGCTCGGCCCGTGAGCGTCTCTTCTGTCCGCCGGCACCTCGGCACGCTCTGGCCTTCGATGTGCCGCCTGAACGCGAGGTAACGGCGTTACCATTCGGCGGGCTTGGTGGCCATTCATGTGTGGAGGTTGAAGGTTGAACTGTCCTGTCCCAGTCGTCGTGTCTTATGCTGTGCCGACGCGGACGTGACAAACTCTACCTTTGTCTGTATGCTATTCCATTTTGTGCAGCATATGCGGTTTGAATATATCAAAGCATGCACTGATTGGTTATATTGGTCGGGAAAAGTTCAGTGGGGTCATACAGTGTGCGTCGTATCGTCTTACCAGAACGTGCTTTTCTGACATTCGTTAGCGCAGCTGGACAGTATTTGGCAGTCGACTTGAGCGACCGAAGGCAGGTGATGTGGCTCAGTCTGCTATATCTTATCAGCCGGAGTCTGCTATGTAACAAACGACAGGTGTGAGCCGATACTTTATTGACGGACGCGCCGTGTCGTCCTTTCACTCGGTGCCGGCCACAACGCAGCGATACAACACAGTCAGGTGGGCCGCCAGAACAACTGATGGTGCGACTAGGAACAGTCGGACGCTGGACAACTAACGTGTTTCCTTCCTCACTCCTGATGATGGGTCTGCTGCAACGGATTTGTTTGCCGTGTGACTTGTTCCATTTCGGTTGCCTTTTTATCGGTTAAACGTCTTAAGGATGTCATGGCCTCATGATCATGATCGGAAACGTCATATATGCAGCCGGGTGCCCTCTGCGTGTGTAGGAGTATGTGTTGTACACCTAAGAGCGTGTCCGTAGCTGTGGGTGGGTTTGTATTTGTGTGTACGGGTGTGGACGGCGCTGTATAGGCGAGCGGTGAGCACAAGATTGTACGCCATTGCGGCCATAAGTGGGCTCCGGCGGCCTGTGGCTCTATATTGTTAATAGACAGTATACAATGAGCGCCACATGACCACAGGAGTCGCGGCACCCGGCCCTAACCCAACTAACCCCAACACGTCATCACAGTAGACGCCGACACCAGGCTCATACAGCCGAATTAACCAACTTGCCAACCCGTCCGACCATGGTGAAACGCCACACTTTGTACAGGTGTATAATGCCTCAACAATAGTACAACAGATGTTAGGTTGCCTCGTGTTAACATGAATTGGCGTGTTCGTGAAATATTTGATCCGAATGCATGAAGCAGCCCTGCTTCGGCCGCCCTGCCTACATACTTACATTTATATAGCCCTATATAGCTATATAGCCTTGCCTACATCATTCGGTTCTGCACGTTTGCGTGATTTCTACGTTATAATTTGATGCATTAGAATACACCTCTGAGTAAAGTACACTGTCTTAAGATGCTGGGTTTGCGGGATATAAACCTGGACCATGTAGACGTTGAGCGCGGGCAAACATAGACGTGAGCAGGCGTAGAGCTGGGTACCGATCTGGGCACACTGATGTGCCATTGTAACTAAAATGACAGTTCAATACCTTTATGTTACTGACCTGTGATGCAACAGAAAACCACAAACTCGTTTTCACTTGTGGAGCCTTAACCCGCGCACTGCAGGGGCTTTGCGCCGAACACGAACTGCAGGGGGGTTGATTTCCGCCCCCCCCCCCCCCTGAGATCTCGAAAACTACGCTACGTAGCGAGAAGCGGAGAAAGGCGTTTGATAGCTTGATACATGTTCTATCGAAAGTATTCAGTGTTCTTTTAGGTCGGGTCAAAATTGAGGTCACCAGAGGCCATCAAAGGTCAAATTTTCCCGTTTTTTCCTGTTTTAGGACATTGCTCCAGAAATTCCCATATATCCCAGAAACGATGCTAGTTAGAAACAAACGGAAAAAAGCAAACGCCAGCCAGTGAAATTTGCAATCGCGAAGGTGTCCTCAGATTTGATCTCAGGTCAATATTTGAGGCTCCAGAGGTCAAAAAGGAAAAAATGTTTGTTTTTGCAAAATCGTTTTTGCTATTAACTTTTTACTTAACAAAGATAATGGAAAACTGTTTACGCCATTGTGTTTATCTTGTCAAGGCGCTCTGAATGGTATATCTGAATATATATATATATATATATATATATATATATATATATATATATATATATATATATATATATATATATATATATATATATATATATATATATATATATATATATATATATATATATATATATATATATATATATATATATATATATATCTGAATGGTGACCTTGTTAAGTCCACTTGAAAATTTGGCCTTAGGTCAAGGTCAAGTGTTGACCCAAGTAGGGCATGTTGCATATGGTAAGACGTATCTCGACGAGACAAACACATTGATGTCTGTTTTACTTCTCTATCTGCATTATGTCGGGAGTTATTGACAAACAAGTGATGGTGACCTCGCATGTCCTCAAATGACCCAATAGGGGCCACTGAACAAAAAATACTCTTGGATCATCAAGCATATCCTATAATAACATGATCCACAAGTAATTGGACTAATATCATGCATATCCTTGAAATAGGAAGCATTTGTATATTTCCCCATTGACTTATTATGGGGAGGTTACGAAATTGACCTGACCTTAGGTCACCGATATCAAAATTCCGAGATATACGAATTGTAAGTACTTATGCCCTCATGACATCCTGTAAGTTTCAAGGTGATCGGTGAAAAACTCTGGCTTTGGCACAACTGCAAACATTTTTGGAGGTGGGGTCACTTGACCTGGTCTGGTGACCTGACCTGAGATGACCCGAGGCCATTTTTTTCAAAGTGTGCGCAATTGATGTCCTAACAGGTGTGTAAAAACCCGGCGGCGCGCAGCGCCGCCGTTTTTTTCGCTATCTTTGAAAAACCTGAGGGGGGGGGGGCGGAAATCACCCCCCCCCCCCTGACCTTAGGTCACCGATATCAAAATTCCGAGATATACGAATTGTAAGTACTTATGCCCTCATGACATCCTGTAAGTTTCAAGGTGATCGGTGAAAAACAGTGCGCGGGTTAAGAGCAGTATCGCAGGATACAGTGTCATTAGGTTAGGTACAGCAATACATATTTCTGTAACAACTCGGGTATGTACGTATCGCATCGCTTCGCGACGAGGACGGGCTAAAGTAGCGGAAAATCCCTTCACAAAAACATGCACCACGTCAACAGCCGATCCAGGCCTTAACCCGCGAGTTACTGGGGTGTATTTCATAACGCGACTTACTGGGGGGGCTATTTCCCCCCCCCCCCCCCCTCCCCTCTGATCTCCGGAACTACTGGACCGAATGTAAAAATTCAAAGGGCATTCGATAGCCCTGGGAAATTTATCGAGGGAAACATAATATTGTTGACTTCGAGGTCACCGATGACGTCACAGGTCAGGTCAAGTACAAAATGTTTGACCGTGTCAAAAGGTCTCGATGGATGGAATTGTCGCGCAAAATTGCGATATTAAACGCATAAGCTGTCGATAAATTGGTATGGTTCGTGTGTCTGACACTTCTAAGTACCTTTCTAAGCTGTTTATGGCCTTGGATCAGGTCAAGGTCATCCGAGGTCAAACTGCAGATTACAGTCATTAGGCGTTGTAACACATGTTTATGTTTTTTTTCCTCGTCTGGAACGCGAAAAATGACCTTAGAACATTGTTTGCTCCATATAAATAGAAGTAAAAAGCAAAAATGGAAATGCGTTTTTTATGCATAGTAATGCTGTGAGAAGTGGTCGATTTTTGTCATTTTAAGGTCATAACTCGGTCATTTTTAAAGATATCGACTTTAAATTTGGTACACATATTCAGCGCATACGTTTCGATCACATATATTCCGGTTTTTGGATAATTCTGATTTTTTCTTTAAAATTTTGTTTTAAAAAAAAAATGTGTTTGGATTTCTCAAAATTTTGAATTTAAAAAAAAACTCAAATTCGAGATAGCAGTTTGATAGCCCGGTCTATTGTCAGTAATTTGATGTAAGACAATTGAGTTTATCTTAAACATCGTACCTTTGACAGCATTTTCCGCAAACCATTATTTTGCAACAAAAACCGAAGAACATGACGTCACTCTGACGTCATTCCCGGTTGACCTATCATAACCTCATATTTGTCCTTTTGCCAACATGTGTAGAATTGATGTGAGAGAAGGTACTGCAAGTTTGGTGACGATACCGGTATTCGTTTAGGAGTTATTGCAAAATAACGGGAGGGGGGGGCAAAAAATAGCCCCCCAGTAACTCGCGGGTTAACCCTCGCCCGGGTGGATGCCTCCCCCTCCCCCCCCCCCCCCCCCTCCCCCTCGGTTTTTCGGGAACAACTCTCGTAAATATCAACCGATTGCGATGAAACTTTCAGTACCCTACTTTTGAACAATTTGACACATACTTTAAAACAATTGAACTTCTACTTCACATGACCCGTGACCTATGTATTACCTGTTTATCGAGGTCATGCCAGGCGCAACTGGCGTCCCGTAGTATCGATGCTTGTTACTTGTGCAGTTTCCGAGTGTTTGTTGTTCAGGAGCATATGCACAGGTGTTTCCAGGTGACAGGTGTGGCTTCCACTGAGATTGTGACCTCGATTGACCTTTTCAGAGGTCAACCGAGGTCACTGACATCCGATGGCCTCAGATTACTTTTTTTGGGCTTCTGGCAGTTTCTAGGACATTTTGTGACGCTGATTTCAAATCTGGGATCCATTTTACATAATCATATGTTATACTGGGGTCATCCACAGGTCAACCGAGTTCACTGACCTCAGATGACCTGATATGACCTTTTTGGAATTTGGCAGTTTCTAGGACATTTTGTGACGCTGATTTCAAATGTGGCACCCATTAAGCATAATCATATGCTCATTCACGATTCTAGCTCGATTAAATTCAATTTCTACGCATTTACAATTTGTATGATTTGGGTCATTGACATGACCTCAGAGGTCACCTAATGATCCAGGATTTTAAAATCGGGTATCAGCGGCTTCCTCTCGACACAAGCAACACGCTCGTTTTTAATCGGAGCTCTAGCTCAATTAGGGGCGAAACGCCAGGGGGTCGTACTCCCTACCCGGTCACGCAGCTATTTTGCCCTACCCAGCCGAGGGCTAAAGTATTACCGAGCGCTATGAACACTGAATCAAACAACCACTGATCGTCCTTGTACTTCAAGTGCTCTGCATTTAATGTTGCCGTGAGCGGATTACTGTCGGGAATTATTACCTTAGCGATCACGTTGTTAGTCGGTTATCTTATTTATATATTGGAAAATAGAATTACCTATAAGACTATCATCAAAACCACCCACCACGTTTGTGTTTCGAAAAAAAACTGAGTATCTAGTTCTTCAAGTTATTCAAGTATCTTCAAATGTCTAGGCAAATGTAGGCAAGCTTAGACGGCTGGTCGTCAGTTATACCCACACCCTGACAATTGGTCCATCATGCCTGCATTTCTGTAACGGTGTCATGTGCCTGTCATTTAAAAGCTACAGGCTTTCTTGTGCATTATCTCAGAGTCCCACTGCTTATGATATATATAGCTAAACAAGGTTGCATGGTGTGTGCATTGATATACCATTGTTGTATGTTACATGAGCCGTTGTTTGCTGATAGCTTACGTGATGTGGGTGTAGGTTGCCGTGCATTGCTGTCTGTGTGTATAACAGACGAGTTTGTGTATTCAGTGTATTATTTAGGTGAGCGCGTTTGTTGACTAGAGTTCTGCTAGCGCGTGACGTATGAGCTACGCGGTGTTTGTCTGACACCGTTTGTGAACGGCTTGTTGATTGCCTGCTAAATTCTACTGAATCCCGGTGCTTACACATCCGGTAGCTGTTGCCGCGGATCATCTTGAGTAGCAATACTTTTCCAACTAAGTCGGTACTTCCCGGTACAGCTGCAGTTGGGTTACTATTCATGAATCAGGTGTACCGCCTGGGACTAAGACCGCCTGATAAATGAGCCACCCCTCTGTGTTCCGACATAGTGAGTGAATAATACCGTCTGTCAGTGATGCAAAGCCTTCGCCTCATAATACTGGCTGGCTGCGGTGCTGTTTACTGGCCGGACGGACCTGGCGCAGGCACTGTCGGCCGGTGCTGTTTACTGGCCGGACGGACCTGGCGCAGGCACTGTCGGCCGGTGCTGTTTACTGGCCGGACGGACCTGGCGCAGGCACTGTCGGCCGGTGCTGTTTACTGGCCGGACGGACCTGGCGCAGGCACTGTCGGCCGGTGCTGTTTACTGGCCGGACGGACCTGGCGCAGGCACTGTCGGCCGGTGCTGTTTACTGGCCGGACGGACCTGGCGCAGGCACTGTCGGCCGGTGCTGTTTACTGGCCGGACGGACCTGGCGCAGGCACTGTCGGCCGGTGCTGTTTACTGGCCGGACGGACCTGGCGCAGGCACTGTCGGCCGGTGTTGTTTACTGGCCGGACGGACCTGGCGCAGGCACTGTCGGCCGGTGCTGTTTACTGGCCGGACGGACCTGGCGCAGGCACTGTCGGCCGGTGCTGTTTACTGGCCGGACGGACCTGGCGCAGGCACTGTCGGCCGGTGCTGTTTACTGGCCGGACGGACCTGGCGCAGGCACTGTCGGCCGGTGCTGTTTACTGGCCGACGGACCTGGCGCAGGCACTGTCGGCCGGTGCTGTTTACTGGCCGGACGGACCTGGCGCAGGCACTGTCGGCCGGTGTTGTTTACTGGCCGGACGGACCTGGCGCAGGCACTGTCGGCCGGTGCTGTTTACTGGCCGGACGGACCTGGCGCAGGCACTGTCGGCCGGTGCTGTTTACTGGCCGGACGGACCTGGCGCAGGCACTGTCGGCCGGTGCTGTTTACTGGCCGGACGGACCTGGCGCAGGCACTGTCGGCCGGTGCTGTTTACTGGCCGGACGGACCTGGCGCAGGCACTGTCGGCCGGTGCTGTTTACTGGCCGGACGGACCTGGCGCAGGCACTGTCGGCCGGTGCTATTTACTGGCCCGACGGACCTGGCGCAGGCACTGTCGGCCGGTGCTGTTTACTGGCCGACGGACCTGGCACAGGCACTGTCGGCCGGTGCTGTTTACTGGCCGACGGACCTGGCGCAGGCACTGTCGGCCGGTGGACGATCGATCGGACATCACTGCTCCGCTCTCTCTCTGCCCGGCCTCTCACACAGGCTGTGTTCCGCCGGCGGTAACTGGTCGGACAGTAACCTGTCCAGACGTCCCGGCAGACCGGCTGACCTCACGTTCCGCCCGCCAGGCGGACTCGGCAGATTTGTAACGCCTAGCTGTGCCGACAGCCGGCTGCTCCGCCTATGTGTCTGGCCGTCCGACCGGCGGTGCTGCGTCAGTGTCACTGCGTCAGAGTCGTGTGCAGGAATAGCGGACAGGGGCGAGCCGCGCTGCATGCGGGCCCAGGTGGCCACCGTGCGCCGCCGCCGCGCCAGTCTCTGCCAGCGCCACCTGGCGGCCTTCCTGCGGGCGCGCTGCAGCAGCAGTTCGACCAGCAGCGCGGCCAGCCCGGCCGCGTATCCGGCCGCCAGCAGCATGAAGGCGCCCTGCAGGTGGTACACGGAGATGGCCACGAAGCGGGCCGGGTCGCCGCGGCTGACCGGCCGCCGGCTCCGGCCCATCGCGGCACGCCGCTCCCGTGTGTCGCGCTCCCACTTGCTGAGGAGGCCTGCCTCGGCCAGCTGCTGCATCAGAGAGTCGAACTTGTGCACGTACGGCGCCGACGGACGGAAGCCCCAGCCGTAGTTCTGCCGGAGAGACGCGGGTGGATGATGACTACACTTGACAACAACAAAAAACGTTCCACTTACGAGGACAAATAAAATCAGACGAGTATGAACGCATTTTCCACCTTCAAGGAATGCTCAATGTTTCAAGGCAAACGTTCTATGCGACTAACAAAGTGCCTATTACAGTAGAATCTGCGCTGCCTGTGCTAAAGTTGTGTCATTTGCCTTACCTCTGGTGAGAAGGTCTCGCGGGAAATATGGACGAGCGGCTGTCCCAGCTGGTCCGAGTACTGCTCGGCGATCACCGTGTCCAGGTTGGACTTCCACGAGATGTAGGCGTACTGCTCTCGCATCAGCATACGGAACGACTCGGAGGTGTTGTGGAACTGCATCTTGTCGAACAGGCGCTGCAAGCGCAACGTCATCATCACACGAGCACTCTGCGACGAGCCATCGCTTCTTCCTGCGTACACGGCTCAAGTAAACAGCCCGGCCTTTGCTAACGGCAACCCGTCTAATCTCGGAGCATCCATGTGTAATAAAGTGCCCTGCCCGAGCAGACTGCTCTGTCCAGGCCATGTGATTTGACTTGACAACACGTGGCACTTCCATGGATTGTGGCAGTGCGGTACTTATGGCAGAGACAAGTGTAATACAGATGCAGTTACAGGACAGCGGTCCCATGGGCTCCGTGCGCCAGGTTTTAGACGGCACGCCACTGGAAAGGCCTGGGCTCAGTGACGGATGTGATGCACGTCCGGGGCAGATACGGCCGTATTAAAACGCCGGAAGCTCGTCGACCCTAAAAACTATGCTATTTGATTTGTATATCTGTAGCTCTTTATCACTTCCGAGTATCCCTAATACCGGTTCAATACTTGTTTACGTTCCGTTTTAACATCATGTTGCCTTGTATCGAATCTCGTAGAACGTTCCGTAAGATTGAACAAGCGCTCCAATTGCATTTATCAAATACGCATACAAATAACCGTAAATACCAGTAAGGCGCCGTAGTTGGCGATGAACGAGCGAGCGCGAAGGAAATGTATGGAGAATTTCATCTCGATCGGGCAAGTAGTTTCTGAGATACAAAAAAAGGTGAGCACGTGCGTACGAGTCACCCCACCCCTGAGTTGTGTGAAAGTGGCAACTGAGGGGTCCCTGACCACACACGAAATTTGCACATAATCTGCCCAGCCGTTGCGAAGTTATTGCGAGAAAATACTTTTCAACACCCCTCACGCGGCACGCGCCACGCGCAGTGGTAGTCACCCACATGAGTCGGCACTGGTCTCAAACAGGGTAGGTCAGATGGGGCTGCTCAACAAAGAAGACCGCTTGTCAATCGGACGTGCGGTTGCAAAGATATGAGCTTCTCAAAAGCGTCGCCACGGGCTGAGTCGGGTCGGGCCGCTCATAATCAGATTTGTTTCCATACACCACGGCAGGCCGCGCCGCGCTCGCTCGTAATCACTGTGCAATTGGAACAGCGCCAACATGCCATTATAATGGTCGTGCTGAGGAAAACGAAAATTGACTAAGATACAAATATTTTTTAAGCAGTATGAAAAACGTAAGTGTTGGATAAAGAAATCCACAATAATCCTGGTAAACAATACATTGTCCGTTGTATTGGAACGCATTGTTTTTAATGAGACTGTTCACTTATGTAGTAGGGTACCTACTTGGTATGCGGAACAATTAAGCATGACGTTGTTTGCATGCGAAAGCAAGTGGCATCAATCAATGGTACTCGTCTGACGAGCAATGTTCCAGGTTAACGTCGGTTTCAATCGTTACGGAAAACTAATGCTGTCGCTTCTCGACTTACTAAACGATTTCATCGTTTGCATTGCATTTCAACATTATGCAAGGACAATTTGTTTTCCGCCTTTTTTGCCAATAACGACTGTATTGTCCCAGCGGGAGCTATAATTAGTGCACCTTGTTAATATGTGGTGCGGTAACAAGCCTAGTCCGTGCGGGGGGGGGGGGGTGCGCTCGCAGTGCAGTGCTCGACTCAACCGAACCGTCTCGCAGTGCAGTGCTCGACTCAACCAAGCCGTCTCGCAGTGCAGTGCTCGACTCAACCGAGCCGTCTCGCAGTGCAGTGCTCGACTCAACCGAGCCGTCTCGCAGTGTGCTCGACTCAACCGAGCCGCCTCGCAGTGCAGTGCTCGACTCAACCGAGCCGTCTCGCAGTGCAGTGCTCGACTCAACCGAGCCGTCTCGCAGTGTGCTCGACTCAACCGAGCCGCCTCGCAGTGCAGTGCTCGACTCAACCGAGCCGTCTCGCAGTGCAGTGCTCGACTCAACCGAGCCGTCTCGCAGTACAGTGCTCGACTCAACCGAGCCGGCTCGCAGTGCAGTGCTCGACTCAACCGAGCCGTCTCGCAGTGCAGTGCTCGACTCAACCGAGCCGTCTCGCAGTGTGCTCGACTCAACCGAGCCGCCTCGCAGTGCAGTGCTCGACTCAACCGAGCCGTATCGCAGTGCAGTGCTCGACTCAACCGAGCCGTCTCGCAGTACAGTGCTCGACTCAACCGAGCCGGCTCGCAGTGCAGTGCTCGACTCAACCGAGCCGTCTCGCAGTGCAGTGATCGGACTCAACCGAGCCGGCTCGCAGTGCAGTGCTCGACTCAACCGAGCCGGCTCGCAGTGCAGTGCTCGACTCAACCGAGCCGTCTCGCAGTGCAGTGCTCGACTCAACCGAGCCGTCTCGCAGTGCAGTGCTCCACTCAACCGAGCTGTCTCGCAGTGCAGTGCTCAACTCAACCGAGCCGTCTCGCAGTGCAGTGCTCGACTCAACCGAGCCGTCTCGTAGTGCAGTGCTCGACTCAACCGCGCCGTCTCGCAGTGCAGTGCTCTACTCAACCGAGCCGTCTCGTGGACTGGCCAGTGAACGGAAAACACCGCCATGTCCGAGTTGGAGTCACGTTTAAAGTGAGATGCACGGTGTGTAGGTATATACTGCCTTACCTTGTATGTGGAGGCCTGCGAGGTCTGGAAGAGAGTGAAGTCGGAGCCAAAGCCGTCGCTGAGGCCCCAGGAGAAGCTGCTGGACGCCAGCGCCTCGAGCGTATTGATGTTCTCGCTGAGAGACGGCACCGTCATCATGGCCACCAGGGTGGACTTGTAGGCCGTCAGGATGATGATGCAGTACAGCCACCACCAGCCCAGGAACGTCTGCGACCACCGCCGTGTACCGGTGGTGGTCAGTGGGTAGGTACATGGTTAATCAGCTGGTAAAACAGTCGAACAGGTTACAGGATGAACCCAGCGGATATTTTGTACATCACGTTGAGCTTTATCACGGTCAAAGTTCAAACACTACACTTCTGCCCGCGGCATGCCAGTCAGCCGACCAGCTCAGGTCTGCCACGGCTCTTCCGGCCAAGCCCAAAGCTGGCTTAAAATAAACATGGCTTGCAATTCGAATGATTGCACTTCGGTAATGTATGAAGATATTAGCGGCCCGTTATGTCGACAAAGGTATTTTCATCGGGAATCTGAGCAGAAGCCTGCTAATGTTTAGTTTTAGCTTAGTGAATCTAGTCCAACTAACCGAGTTTATAATAAATTGTGTGTCGTGGAATGATCCTCCCTGATGTATATGTTTAGTAATGACATTCCATTGCAGTACGTTGTCGGAAAGTTTACACTGTCGTTTTCCGAGTAGGCTGTACCGCAGTGCACTTGTGACGGATAGACTGCACCGCACAACACATTGCATTGGTAGGTTGTACCGAAGTGCACCATCATACCATGTTTCAGAGTTTATGCAAACATCGAATGTCTCACCTGCGCGGCAATCGAGTGGACCGGCAGCCGACTCTGGGCGTTCTCACACATAGCGGCGTACGTGTTCAGGATGGATAGGCTGACGGTGAAGCGTCGCTCGGGGAGCGGGTGCAGCCGAGTGAAGCCGAACGCCGCGAGGCCGGCCAGCGCCACCGACGCTATGGTCACCAGCCACAGCGGCACTGCCATACGGAGAGAGACAGGGATCAGGCAGGCAAGGATATGATGCAAGCAGGTTGCAGACTGTGTGGTGTGAGCATAGGTGTAGGAACACTGGGGCCGGGGGGGGGGGGGGCATGGCCCCCTCACTTTTCGGCCATTTTTGGGGGATAAAATATTTATTTTTGCTTGGTGAGAAACGTTTTTGATGGCAAAAGGTTCGCCAAGACGAGAACAGCCCAAATCTGCAAAGAAATATTACATAGGGCCTAGGGGGTTGGGGTACTCTCAAAACGAGATCACAGTTTCACTGCCCCCCCCCCCCCGCACACACTTTTCGTGACGTTCCTACGTTCCTGGGTGTGAGATACTGACGACACAAACGACAATTCATAGACGGAGCTTGATGCTATAAAATCATCAGTTAGTGTCAGGAAGCAATCTCGGAGATGTAGTTTTCAGATGGGCGCTGCGAGTTATCACAATAGTTATCCTACAATACTTCCCAACGCCACCAGATGCATTTCACTTGTATATTCTCGCACTCATTCGCACTTCCATTTATTTACTTTAGATATGTTGTCTAGTCATTTCATGGCCGGTACGTCGTAGAACCATGGCGTAGCCACTTTCCGAAAGTTGGAGGGACGTAGGCATTCTGAAATCGATCCTTCCCACGCGTCGCACATAGGTCTACCTAATGTTAAAATCCGAAAATGTTAGGGGGACGCGTCCCTGGCAGGGACGCGTCACACCGTCCCACGCTTTCCACGCTCATGGGCACTAACTTGATGTTAAAACAATATAGAGATTGAGAGCCCCCCGTGGACTGGCTACTGCGAATGCAGACTCACTTTTGAACGGTCGGAAGATGGAGAGCCACTGTGGGATCGGCTGGGCCAGTCTCGTGACGAACACAAACGTGTCGATGGCGTAGATACGTGTGAAGCGGATCGCGCTGACCCGGTTATACAGCATGGTCAGCACCAGGGTGAAGTCGGTGCCGTTGTCGGCCGCCAGCTCTCCTATGATGCCGGTCCACCGGCCGTCCTCCCGCTGCACCCTGCACGCATAACGACAGAGGTGACAGTCGCCCGTCCACCGACCGTCCTCCCGCTGCACCATAACAACAGAGGTGACAGTCGCCCGTCCACCGACCGTCCTCCCGCTGCACCATAACAACAGAGGTGACAGTCGCCCGTCCGCCGACCGTCCTCCCGCTGCACCATAACAACAGAGGTGACAGTCGCCGGTCCACCGACCGTCCTCCCGCTGCACCCTGCACGCATAGCGGCAGAGGTGGCAGTCTGGTGAATAATGCCAACTTCAGCTGGAGTCGTTCAGTCAAGCCCAACCAAGTAGGATAGCTATTATAATTGAACTCAGGATGGATTTGAGCAATGATTCAAGCAGGTGAATAAATAGCGACATGCCGAAGGAATTTTACTATAATTTTGTATCGTAGTTGAAAGCGTGCTGATCTTTTAGATACTTACCTAATTCATTTTGGAACGTTTTGTAGACATCATTACCGAACCTATATTCACTAAAAGCCATGCTATACCGTTGGTAAACGTGTTACGTGGCATGCATGTAAATATTCTAGCACGATATGACGCACGCTAAGCTAGTTTTGTAATACTGGAATAGCCTCGTAAATACTGGAATAGCCTCGAATAGCCTCGTAATTAATGTAATTGCAAGTCATACACGCTCGCAGGGGCGGATCCAGGGGGGGGGGGGCAAAGGGCCATGCCCCCCCAAAGGTCCTGAAACTATGATCCCCCCCCCAAAAAAAACGATCGGACGTACAGTTGTAAAATTTGCCTTTGCAGTACAGTCAAAATCCAGCTATCCACAGTGAAAAACTTTTAAATTTCGCACCGCTTCGCGGCATGACACAAAAGTCGCAATTGCTTATACAAATTTGGAAAATGGGAAAGTGAATTCATTAAGTGTCTGGCAGAGGTTCTCCTTGGCGGTACCTAATTGCTAGCCCCAGTGCCCATTCCCTTTATCAAATATTAATTTTCAAGCGGGCTACATGTTGAGCTAGTCTGCCGAGTTCCGAAAAAAGGCGACGCGAACGCAAAGACGCGGACATGGGCACCCGGAAGCTGCTCCAGTGGTGCCCAACTTGCTGGACCGAAGAGCTAGTAGTGGGACCAGGCCAGGACCATCTCCCCAAGCCATCTGGCCCCAGACTCCTCCAGATCCACAGGGACCATTTATGCGCGGAAAAGTCGTTCTGCCTCTTGCTGCTTTCAAACCATTTGCACTGTTACCAGTTGTTTGTTACAATTCGGTACATATGTATACAGTTATTATTATGATATGTAGGTACTATTGAGCGCTGACTGCCACAGGTCATCGTGATTCACTATCCGAGGAATATGTATATAAAAACTACCTTAATTTCAATATTTTTCATCATACCGAGATGTGCAACCAGGAATAGGGGTTAACCGAGATATGGCTCCACTCACGGTCTGGTTCCAATATCAAAATTTCCTTTTCCACGACCTAAAATTTAAATTCCCACGACATCGGTGGCCATCGTCATAACGAAGCCATCGTCATCGTCTTCGGTTCGTTGTAACGGTGAATTGAATTAATAGCATTTTCAGCTTCCTATCCTCTACAAGGCCCACCGCTCATATTTCTGGGTTTTATCAGGTAAACCCGTAAAATTTCGCGCCGCTTGGCGGCGCTAAATAACAAGTTTCTACTATAACATGAAAACCACATTAAAAATGCTACAAAGGCTTAAATGCACGCATACAAATGGGGTACGTTTTTCGTCATTTCAGCCGACCCCCCTCTCCCTCAAAAATTATTGGCGACGTCCCTGCCTACCCCCCCCCCCCCCCCCCCCCCCGACCCCGGTCAACAACTTTCTCGCTGACGGCTGACGGCCTGATACCCCCTCCCCCCCCCCGCCCCCGCTCAACAACTTTTTGGAAGTACGTCACTGGATTTCCCCCTCCCCCCACACACACACAAAACGGCTAGATCCGCCCCTGCACGCTCGGAGGTAACCTACGGTACCTTCCTAGTCAGTCATCGACAAAACTACCAAACTACCTTCTACCAAACTACAGTTCAGGTGAACTGGAACGACATTGAATGGCACTCATCAGTGTCGAATGAAGTCGCTTGGCCAGTTGGTTACCGACAAATTGGCCACTTCTGCCGGCGTGAACTGCGCCGTGATTGGCCGTCAGAGCGGCACGTGACTGTCTCGTATGATTATCCTGCACTTTCCCGGCGGAGACGGAGCGCAGAGACACAGTCACCTCCGGGGTCATCAAGGCGGCCGGCGCGGCTTTACGTGTCTGAAAATTGACGGCTAGAACGTGACGTCCTGGGCGAGGTGGCAAGGTCGAGGTGATGTCCTGGGCAGGTCCTGGGCGAGGTGGCACGGCCTAGGTGATGTCCTGGGCAGGTCCTGGGCGAGGTGGCATGGCCGAGGTGATATGCTGGACAGGTCCTGGGCGAGGTGGCATGGCCGAGGTGATGTCCTGGGCGAGGTGGCATGACCGAGGTGATGTCCTGGGCAGGTCCTGGGCGAGGTGGCAAGGCCGAGGTGATGTCCTGGGCGAGGTGGCAAGGCTGAGGTGATGTCCTGGGCAGGTCCTGGGCGAGGTGGCATGGCCGAGGTGATGTCCTGGGCGAGGTGGCAAGGCCGAGGTGATGTCCTGGGCGAGGTGGCATGGCCGAGGTGATGTCCTGGGCGAGGTGGCATGGCCGAGGTGATGTCCTGGGCGAGGTGGCATGGCCGAGGTGATGTCCTGGGCGAGGTGACAAGGCTGAGGTGATGTCCTGGGCAGGTCCTGGGCGAGGTGACAAGGCTGAGGTGATGTCCTGGAGAGGTCCTGGGCGAGGTGGCATGGCCGAGGTGATGTCCTGGGCGAGGTGGCATGGCCGAGGTGATGTCCTGGGCGAGGTGGCATGGCCGAGGTGATGTCCTGGGCGAGGTGACAAGGCTGAGGTGATGTCCTGGGCAGGTCCTGGGCGAGGTGGCATGGCCGAGGTGATGTCCTGGGCGAGGTGGCAAGGCTGAGGTGATGTCCTGGGCAGGTCCTGGGCGAGGTGGCATGGCCGAGGTGATGTCCTGGGCGAGGTGGCAAGGCCGAGGTGATGTCCTGGGCGAGGTGGCATGGCCGAGGTGATGTCCTGGGCGAGGTGACAAGGCTGAGGTGATGTCCTGGGCGAGGTGGCATGGCTGAGGTGATGTCCTGGAGAGGTCCTGGGCGAGGTGACAAGGCCGAGGTGATGTCCTGGGCGAGGTGGCAAGGCTGAGGTGATGTCCTGGGCGAGGTGGCAAGGCTGAGGTGATGTCCTGGGCGAGGTGGCAAGGCCGAGGTGATGTCCTGGGCGAGGTGGCAAGGCCGAGGTGATGTCCTGGGCGAGGTGACAAGGCTGAGGTGATGTCCTGGGCAGGTCCTGGGCGAGGTGGCATGGCCGAGGTGATGTCCTGGGCGAGGTGGCATGGCCGAGGTGATGTCCTGGAGAGGTCCTGGGCGAGGTGGCATGGCCGAGGTGATGTCCTGGGCGAGGTGGCAAGGCTGAGGTGATGTCCTGGGCGAGGTGGCATGGCCGAGGTGATGTCCTGGGCAGGTCCTGGGCGAGGTGGCATGGCCGAGGTGATGTCCTGGGCGAGGTGGCATGGCCGAGGTGATGTCCTGGGCAGGTCCTGGGCGAGGTGGCAAGGCCGAGGTGATGTCCTGGGCGAGGTGGCATGGCCGAGGTGATGTCCTGGGCGAGGTGGCATGGCCGAGGTGATGTCCTGGGCGAGGTGGCAAGGCTGAGGTGATGTCCTGGGCGAGGTGGCAAGGCCGAGGTGATGTCCTGGGCGAGGTGGCATGGCCGAGGTGATGTCCTGGGCGAGGTGGCATGGCCGAGGTGATGTCCTGGGCGAGGTGGCATGGCCGAGGTGATGTCCTGGGCGAGGTGGCAAGGCTGAGGTGATGTCCTGGGCGAGGTGGCAAGGCCGAGGTGATGTCCTGGGCGAGGTGGCATGGCCGAGGTGATGTCCTGGGCGAGGTGGCATGGCCGAGGTGATGTCCTGGGCGAGGTGGCATGGCCGAGGTGATGTCCTGGGCGAGGTGGCAAGGCTGAGGTGATGTCCTGGGCGAGGTGGCAAGGCCGAGGTGATGTCCTGGGCGAGGTGGCATGGCCGAGGTGATGTCCTGGGCGAGGTGGCAAGGCCGAGGTGATGTCCTGGGCGAGGTGGCAAGGCCGAGGTGATGTCCTGGGCGAGGTGGCAAGGCCGAGGTGATGTCCTGGGCGAGGTGGCAAGGCTGAGGTGATGTCCTGGGCAGGTCCTGGGCGAGGTGGCAAGGCCGAGGTGATGTCCTGGGCGAGGTGGCATGGCCGAGGTGATGTCCTGGGCAGGTCCCTGGGCGAGGTGGCATGTTCAGGGTATATTTGCAATCTCGGCAGAACTGAGGTCTGAAGTCACACGTATTAATCAGCGGCTTTGGGCGGACCGTTGACACGCTGGGACCCTTCATAATTCAGATGGTAAATTCGTTCGGAGATTTTGCTGGCCCGGTGTATCGTCTGGACCTGATCTATAGTGCACGTGACCTACAGCAATACTGGACCTTATCATGAGTCGCCCAAGACCATGTGAATCAATCGTGCAGGACCGCCATTCAACTTATTAAGGTTAGTCTCATCCCCGGTTCAGGGTTAGGTACTATAACTTAAACTAAGCTATTGGCATATTTACGCCTCATACCTGTCATTCCAACATGAAACATGTCAATGAACTACCATTTTAAAAGCAACGTAGTTAAAAATCCTCTACGCTTATGTCATCAAGTCGTGATTGATTTTCATCAACGTGCTCTGCTGGGGAGCTAGCTGCAAATGCGATATCGACTAGCGGAGCCTGTACGTGCCCTATGGTTTTACGTCCGTCTACGCCCTCAGAGCAGGGGGCACCGTACCTCATTCGGTGCAGGGGAACCGTGCCTCAGTCAGAGCAGGGGCACCGTGCCTCAGTCAGAGCAGAGGCACACGTGCCTCAGTCGGAGCAGGGGCACCGTGCCTCAGTCGGAGCAGGGGAACCGTGCCTCAGTCAGGAGCAGGGGACACCGTGCTTCAGTCGGAGCAGGGACACCGTGCCTCAGTCAGAGCAGGGGCACCGTGCCTCAGTCGGAGCAGGGGCACCGTTCCTCAGTCCAGAGCAGGGGAACCGTGTCTCACCGTGCCTCAGTCGGAGCAGGGACACCGTTCCTCAGTCAGAGCAGGACTCGTGCCTCAGTCGGAGCAGGGGAACCGTGCCTCACCGTGCCTCAGTCAGAGCAGGGGCACCGTTCCTCAGTCGAGCAGGGGCACCGTGCCTCAGTCGGAGCAGGGGCACCGTGCCTCAGTCGGACAGGGGTACCGTGCCTCAGTCGGACAGGGGAACCGTTCCTCACCGTGCCTCAGTCAGAGCAGGGACACCGTGCCTCAGTCAGAGCAGGGACACCGTGACCAGTCGGACACCGTGCCTCAGTCAGAGCAGGGGCACCGTGCCTCAGTCAGAGCAGGGACACCGTGCCTCAGTCAGAGCAGGGGCACCGTGCCTCAGTCGGAGCAGGGGCACCGTGCCTCAGTCGGTAGGTGTAACCGTTCCTCAGTCAGAGCAGGGGCACCGTGCCTCAGTCAGAGCAGGGGAACCGTGCCTCAGTCGGAGCAGGGGCACCGTGCCTCAGTCAGAGCAGGGTACCGTGCCTCAGTCGGAGCAGGGACACCGTGCCTCAGTCGGAGCAGGGGCACCGTTCCTCAGTCGGTAGGTGTACCGTGCCTCAGTTTAGAGCAGGGGAACCGTGCTCAGTCAGAGCAGGCAGGACCGTGCCCCCTCAGTCAGAGCGGGCGGCACCGTACCCTCAAGTCGGAGCAGGGGAACCGTGCCTCTACAGTCAGAGCAGGGACACCGTTCCTCAGTCAGAGCAGGGGCACCGTGCCTCAGTCAGAGCAGGGACACCGTGCCTCAGTCGGAGCAGGGGCACCGTGCCTCAGTCGGTAGGTGTAACCGTGGCCTGCAGATCGGAGCAGGGGAACCGTGCCTCAGTCAGAGTGGGGGTACCGTGCCTCAGTCAGAGCGGGGGCACCGTTCCACAGTCGGAGACAGGGGAACCGTGTCTCACCGTTCCTCAGTCAGAGCAGGGGAACCGTGCCTCATCGTGCCTCAGTCAGTGCAGGCCGGGGCACCGTTCCTCAGTCAGAGCAGGGGCACCGTTCCTCAGTCAGAGCAGGGGCACCGTTCCCCTCAGTCAGAGCGGGGGCACCGTGCCTCAGTCAGAGCAGGGGGCACCGTCGCTCAGTCAGAGCAGGGGCACCGTTCCTCAGTCAGAGCGGGGGCAGGGCCGTGCCTCAGTCAGAGCAGGGGCACCGTACCTCAGTCGGAGCAGGGGAACCGTGTCTCACCGTGGGCCTCAGTCGGAGCAGGGACACCGTTCCTCAGTCGGAGCCAGGGGAACCGTGTCTCACCGTGTCTCAGTCAGAGCAGGGCACCGTGCCTCACCGTGACCTCAGTCAGAGCAGGGGCACCGTGCCTCAGTCAGAGCGGGGGCACCGTGCAGTAGGGGGGTCAGTCAGAGCAGGGGCACCGTTCCTCAGTCCAGAGCAGGGGAACCGTGCCTCAGTCGGAGCAGGGGGCACCGTGCCTCAGTCAGAGCAGGGGCACCGTGCCTCAGTCGGAGCAGGGGAACCGTGCCTCAGTCAGAGCAGGGCACCGTGCCTCAATCGGAGCAGGGACACGTGCCTCAGTCAGAGCAGGGGCACCGTTCCTCAGTCGGAGCAGGGAACCGTGTCTCACCGTGCCTCAGGTCAGAGCAGGGGGAACCGTGCCTCACCGTGCCATCAGTCAGAGCAGGGGCACCGTGCCTCAGTCGGTAGGTGTAACCGTGCCCTCAGTCGGTAGTGTAACCGTGCCTCAGTCGGTAGGTGTAACCGTACCTCAGTCGGAGCAGTGGGCACCGTACCTCAGTCAGAGCAGGGGGCACTCGTTCCTCAGTCGGGAGCAGGGAAACGTGCCTCACCGTGCCTCAGTCGGTAGGTGTAACCGCTGGTCATGTCAGCCGGGTGTTCAGATTTTGATACTTAATTATAGAAACAGCACAGCTTTTCTGAACAAAAGTTACGTGCACAGTATGGTGGACAGAACTGAGATAAAGACGGATTATTTGTGCATGACTATATGTGAGAGGCAGAGGGAATATGATAAGAATGTGTCAGTCTCGAGCAGATGCACGGCCAGGGAGGGGGGGGGGGGTCAAGGGGGATAAATCCCCCCCCCCCCACTCCCCCATACGGGTCACAGGGGCCACCGAGATTGGCCCAGATACCATTTTGCATCAGCTAAATGGCTTTCAAAAAGCCACAGAGGAGCCCTCAAACCAGGCAAGAGCTACTCTGGTGCATGTCAAGGGCCTCAGAGATACTGAAGGGCTTTCGAAGCCAGCCCCAGTGAGCCTCTTGGGCATGTCCAGGAGCCCATTGAGCCCACCCAGGGGCCCCAAAAACTGTCCGGGGCTCTCGAGCATGTCCAGGGCCAATGAGTATGTTCAGGGACTCTCGAGCCTGCCCAGGGGCCCATTATAGTCTGTTTTGGGGCCTCTTGAACCTGCCCAGGGGCCCATTATAGTTTTACCATGGGCCCATCGAATCTGTTTCAGGGGCCCATTGAGTCTGTTCAGGGGCCTCTCGAACCCTTCCCAAGGGGCCTCTCGAGCTTGCCCAGGGGCCCATTGAGTCTGGATCAGGGGCCTCTCGAACCTGCCCAGGGGCCTCTCGAGCTTGCCCAGGGGGCCCATTGAGTCTGTTCAAGGGCCTCTTGAACCTGCCTTGGAGCCATTATAGTCTGTTCAGGGCGCCTCTCGAGCTTCCCCAATGGTCCATTGATCCTGTTTAGGGACCTCTCGAACCTACCCAGGGGCTATTATAGTCTGTTCAGGGGCCTCTCGGCTTGGCCAATGGGCCATTGCGTCTGTTCAGGGGCCTCTCGAGCTTATCAGAGGGCCATTGAGTCTGTGAACGGGGCCCTCGAGCCTGCCCAGGGGTTGCTAGCCGTCGCCTGGAGCGCCTGCTAACCTTGGTCGGCGCGGTCATAATGAGCGGTAATGTGCTGTATTCTGACCCACCTGGTTCAATGCTTTCTTGGGTTAAAAACTGGCAATTTGATAAGTCTGATGCGTTTTTTTTAATTCGGGGGGGGGGGGATTGCATTCAGTAGAAACAATTACAAAATCCTCTCAGGAGAGTGTGTGCTGCAATATTTGTCAGTCACGGGCGTCGCCGACGGGAGGGTCGGGGGGGGGGGGGGGGGGTCAGGGCAGACTCCTCCACTCTTAGAAGGCGAGGTGGGGGGGGGGGGGGATGACCCACGTCCCCACCCACACACCCACACACTTTTTTCGGGGAAAATTAAAAATGTATCGTAAAAATTGCCTTTGCAGCAGTCAAAATCCAGCTATAAAAAAAACACTGGAAAATTACGCGCCGCTTCGCGGCATGACACAAGTTTCGCAATTGCTTATACAAATTTGGAAAATGAGAAATGAATTTAATTAAGTGTCTGGCAGAGGCTTAATGAAACACACTTAATGAAACACCCTACACTAAAAAAAAACTATCTGCGAAACTTGCAGATAGGGGTTTCCCAACACGGGCTACACAACTGCTATCTCAGTTCAAAACCCATGTTGAAGGTGAACTATTTTCTTCAGGCAAACCCGTCAAAATTTCGCGCCGCCAACCAACAAGTACCTACCTACTATAACATGAAAATCCACATAACAAATGTTGCAAAGGCTTAAATACACGTATAAAAATGGGGGTACATTTTTCGTCATTTCAGCTCCCCACACACACTCAAAAGCCGACCACCATCTGTTTTCAGCTAAGATAGGTTTGCTCTCCTGTTACGTAACAATACAAATTAGTATTGCGCTCAGTACAATGCCTACTGACGGTCCTGGTCCAATCCAGCTCCTCAAAAGTAGACGAAGGAAAATTGTTAAAAAGGGGCCTCACAAAAAAGTGGTCCAAATCCGTGGAGTTTTCATATCCAGGGGTATTTTTAAGGGGTGGGGGCCTCTCCCAGGGGCTTGCCCCCCGTTTCTGACATCAGGCCGACTAACCTAGGGCTCCTCAGGGCGACCTGGGGCCCTCATAAGCCGGCGGCCGAGGGTCTCCTTAGGCCGACCGGGGCCCTCATGTCGGCCGGGGGGCCTCGTAAGCCTAGCAAGGCCGACTGAGGGCACCTCAAGCCAACCAAGGGCCCCTCAGGCCGACAGAGGGCCCCTTAGGCCGGCCAGGCCCCCACGGGCCGACCAAGGGCCCCAGGCCGAAAAAAAAACTAGGGCTCCTCAGGACGACCTAAGGTCTTCTTATGCCGGTTAGGGCCCCTCATGTCGACCGGGGACCCCTCAGACCGACCAACCTAGGGCCCCTTAAAGACGACCTAGGGCCTTCCTATGGCGGCGGAGGGCCTCTTAGGCCGACCGGAGTCCCTCAGGTCGACTGTGGGCCCTCTTGGCCTAGCAAGGGCCCTCAGTCCAACCAAGGTCCTCCTTTAGACCGACCTGGTCTCCACCTACCGACCGAGGGCCCCTCAGACCGACCGAGGGCCCCATCAGGATGACATGGGACCCTCTTAGGCCGGCCGAAGGTTCCTTTAGGCCGACTGGGGGCTCCTCAGGCCGACCGGGGACCCTCTTAAGCCTAGCAAGGGTCCCACAGGCCGACTGAGGCCGACCGAGGGCACCCTCGGGCCGACTGAGGGCTCCCTCAGGCCGATTGAGGGCCCCATAGGCCAGCCAAGGGCCTCTCAGGCCGACCTAGGCCCCTCTCCTTAGGCCGACCGGGCCCCCCGTAGGCCGACCGAGGGACTCTCAGGCCGACCGAGCCCCTCCCCTTAGGCCGACCAGGCCCCCACAGGCCGACTGAGGGCCCCGCAGGCCGACCACCCTAGGCCCCCTCAGGACGACCTAGGACCCTCTGAGTCTGGTCGAGGGCCCCTTAGGCCGGCTGGGCCCCTCAGCCCGACTGGGGGCCCTCTTAAGCCTAGCAAGGAGTCCCTCAGGTCGACTGAGAGCCCCTCAGGCTAACTGAGAGCCCCTCAGGCTAACCAAGAGCCTTATGCCGACCGGGGGCCCCCTTAGGCCGATCGGGCCCCACAGGCCAACCGAGGGCCCATCAGGCCGACCAACCTAGTGCCCTCTTAAGACGACCAAGGGCCCTCAGGTAGACTGGGGGCCCCCTTTGGCCGGCTGAGAGCCCCCTTAGGCCGACAGGGCCCCTCAGGCCGACCGGGGGCCCTCTTAAGCCTGACAAGGGCCCCTTAGGCCGACCGAGAGCAATCCAGGCCGACCGAGGGCTCCCTCGGGCCGACTGAGGGCCTCTAAGTCCGAACAAGGACTCTCTTAAGCCTGGTAAGCGGGCCGTGTTGGCTCCTGGACCGCTCCGCCGCTTCCATATGGGCTGAGGGGCCGAGGGGTCCTCTGGCCCCTCGACCCAATGGGGGAGGCACATGTCCCCTGTGCCCCCCTGGCTGCGCCCCTGCAGGGAGACAAAGGGGCTGTATAGCCCCCCAAACCGCCTGAAGTCGGCGCAAAATTGACACATTTCCTGATAAGGAAGAAAGTCTAAGCAACTTTTACTAAGGAAAGTTTGTTTACATCAGCTCTATAAATGCATAAGCAAGCGAAATCCGATGAGCTTTCAGAATTGTGTGTGACTTTTCGGGATTTACCCCCCCCCCCCCTCCCCAACCACCCGTTCTCGCCTTTGCCTGCTAGTTGATACTGATTGATTTTTAGCGATTTCATATTTACATGATCTGTGCTGATCACGAGCAAGCATAGCACGTGTATCGCATATTGTATGATTAATTCAAAACAAGGGCATATTCAGGCATCCTTTATCGTAGCATAGCGTTTACTAAGAACAGCTATAACCACAGTGTTTATCGTGTTTGGCAGCTCTTCTTCGAACACTGTAAACATAACAATAAGCGAAGATCAGCTGACCATGTTTACTACCGGCCGCGGAGCTACCGGCCCGCGGAGCAAACTTCACCCACGGCACATACCTCGCGCGTCTGTGGCTGCCCCACTGATAACTAATGACCGTCCACTTATATCCCGAATCACGGATCATCTTGATGAACCAGAGGCACAATCGAGCAATTATAACCATTATAACGCTCCTATAGGGCATATAAGTAGAGTATATAGAGTAAACGAACCCACTAACAATGACCTCTGTACAATTAACCTTGTACACTTGTACAATAAACTAACACTGATAACTTTGTTGTATTAACCTTCATGTGTTATGGGTCGCCTGGGCTCTCCTGTAGGCCCATCTATCTGGCAGCGTGCAGATCTAGATGTGTCTGCGGGAAAGGAAATTGTGATAATGTCCGTGATTGTGATCTTTGCATGTCCACTCCCGCACACACACACAGCACAACACACACACACACCACACACACACACACACACACACACACACACACACACACACACACACACACACACACACACACACACACACACACACACACACACACACACACAGCAGCAACGCCGCACGCACGCACGCAACGCACGCACGCACGCACGCACAGCACGCACGCACGCACGGCACGCACGCACGCACGCACGCACACGCACGCACGCACGCACGCACGCACCGCACGCACGCACGCACGACACGCACGCACGCACGCACGCACGCACCGCACGCACGCACGCACGCACGCACGCACGCACGCACGCACGCACGCACCCACGCCCACGCACGCACGCAGCAGCACGCACGCATCACGCACGCACGCACGCACGCACGCACGCACGCACCCACCCACGCACGCACGCACGCACGCACGCACGCACGCACGCACGCACGCACGCACGCACGCACGCACGCACCACGCACGCACGCAACGCACGCACGCACGCACGCACAGCACACACACACACACACACACACACACACACACACACACACACACACACACACACACACACACACACACACACACACACACACAACACACACACACCCACACACACGCACGCACGCACGCACGCACACACCACGCAACGCACGCACATCACGTACACACGCACAAACACGACACATACACGCACACAGCACACAGCACACATCACACATCACACGCACACGCACAACCATCACCACGCACACATCACACATCACACATCACACGCACACATCACCCCGCACACATCACACGCACACATCACACGCACACATCACACGCATATCATCACACGCACACATCACACGCACACATCACACGCACACAGCACACGCACACCAGCCCTCACGCACACAGCATACGCACACAGCACACGCACAGCACACGCACACGCAACGCCACACGCACACGCACACGCACACGCCACGCACACGCACACGCACACATGCACACACATGCACACACATGCACACACATGCACACACATGCACACACAGGCACACACAGGCACACACAGGCACACACATGTACACACATGTACACACATGAAAACACTTGCACACGCACAAAGGAAAACGCTACGCCCTCGCACCCCCCCCCCCCCCACACACACACACACACTCACAGATATCCACGCGTTCACAAAGACGGGCACGCACACGCAAGTTCGTAATGATGTGCAGCACGACAACACTGTCGTGCAAATAGGGACCAAATGTTCTGGCCTGTCTTTAAAGGAAAACTGATGACAGAAATGGATGACGTTAAATAATGTCGAACTGTAGCCTATTTCACAAAGCAAAGGAAGTGTGGCAAATACAAAGAATTTTCTTTGTAATTACAAATAATTTTTACACATGTTTGTAGTTGGATTCACAAAACCCCAGGGCAGTAAATCTCTATTTACTATTACAAACTACTTTACAAAGATATTGTTGAAAATGTTTTGGCATTGCACATGTTCTATTTCTCAAAGGTTGACGAAGTGAGGAAATGTTTGCAATACAAACTTTAATTCCAGTGGGTCAGGGTTCTGAATTCAGAACTGCATTGGACAGTTGACATTGTTTGACCTGTCAGGTTATTTTCTTGGTGAGGTTGTTACGTTGCCGAGGTTGTTAGTGCATTGTTTAGTTATGCATAGGTATAGCTGCCCCAAAAAAGTTATTTCCCGAGAGATTCGAACAGGGATCTCCAGCTTTGAAGTCCCAGTGCACCTTACCGATTGCGCCTGTGGGCACCTCCGCGCGGAGGAACCCGCAGGGCGATAGAATTGCAGCGGTCAACGATGTCTTGTGCAATGTGCATTGACCTTCACCATTTACGACGTAGGAAATCGGCTAGGTTAGGTGAACAAATGGTCGAGAAATTCAACGATCTTTCTTTTAAGAGAGTTCTGTTTGTTATGCTCCGCCACCTTGAGAATGGTCAAATTCTGTTTACTCTAACTGCTTACCAAGATGTATTTTTACGATCAGAGTTTGCATCCGATGAAATGTTAATTAAAATATTATTCTCCCTATAACTAATTTTATATTAAATAAAAAAAATAACACAATGTAAATATTTGTTAATTAATTTGTTAGCAATCAAATTATTGTAATTAGCATCAAGTTGAATACAACGTTCTTGATTTGAAGTTTCTGCTGTACTAACATTTGTGTTACATTTGCTTACAATCGGTAATCAGAGGTGGCGAATTTTGTGAAATGTCTTTTTGTGAGGTTTGCAATATTTTCTTGCGTTTGTAATTGCAAACATGTGTAATTACTAACTTCTTTGTTGAATAGGCCTCAGCTGGGCCTTGCTGGGAAAAAATACACGCAGAGATGTGATGCATTTTATCCGGACAAAACTATAACGTAGTTTTCCTGCAAGACACTCACATGACGATGCGAATGCTGCAATACTTCAACTGTTTGTGGAAGGGAAAAGTTTCCACTCATGCTTTTCCTCACACAGCGTGGAACGGCCCATTTGATAAAAAATAGCGTGCAGTATAACCTGATTACAGCGATTAACTCTGACAGCGGAAACTACGACATCATAGTATGTACATAGGTTGCGGACGCTTACGCATTTGTTAACGTTATGGCCAAATGACGACTGTACGACCAAATAACGACTGTCCTACTTTTTTGCCAACTTATGTGGACCAACTAGACAACTGGAAGTAGACCACATTATAATTGCCGGGACTTTATTTTGTCCATTAACCCAGACACAGGCTCTCTAACTACGTACAGGAAAAATAACAAACGCGCAAAACAAGCGTTTCTTGGAAATTACAAACAAACACAGACTGACTGACTTATGGCGTTATACTCATCCCTCCGAACGAAAATACCCGTGGCAACGTATGAACCCATTTAAATGCGGACGTCTTGACATGTTCTTGTGAGTGACCATCTATTGAATGTCATAGGCGAGTTGATATGTACCCGGTATCGGAACGGACCACAACATGATAACAAGTCGTTCCGGACGGACAAACCACAAAGGGAAGTGACTTGGAACTAAATAGTCACATCTACTCGATGACGCCTATATACGAACCGTTCAAACGTGCATTCATGAAGTACTGCAGCAATATGCCAGTTCCGATATACATCCTGACGTTATATGATATAATAGCTACGCTACATAGAACTAACCATAAATGAGTGTCAATTTTACGAAACGCTTATTATGATGATTAGGGGCGAAAGCGTTAATATACCCAAAAACAAAAGGGCCAAGCGTCATCGAAACTAGAAAAACAGCAAGAAGCGGAAATTCGCGAAGCGCAAAATAAATTTAACAGGCATCTGGAGCACAAACAGATGCGTTAATATTAGATATAGCAAGAAAGAAACTGGAGAACATAGCATAACCTATGTAGAAGGTCTAATACTCGATCTCGCGTCACTTGCATGGAACAAGGCGAGAAAAAGTTCAATACTTTCTGTCGCTCGAAAAGCGAAACTTTCAAAGAAAATCAATCCAGTTTATACAGGACGGTGATCAAAAGATCATGCGAAAACCGACAAAATTCTCAGCATGGTTCACTCGCAATCTTCAGAGCAGTACACTCCGGAAAAACAATGTTGTGCAAGATGGCAACGCTAATCTCAGACACCATAACAAATGATTACATTCTCTCTGTCAGTGACCAGTTAGACAAATACTCACGTTGCAAGACCTAACCAGAGCGGCTGCAGTCCATGAAGAAGGAACACCCGTTCAAACGGGTTCCAGCGTGAATTTTTCCGTGCGTTCTGCCAGAATTAGGTCCATTTCTATATCGAGCCTTTGCAGCATCACTTTTAAAAGACCAGAAATGCCAATGCACAAGAAGGAATTATCACATTAATACCCAAACAAAATAAGTCAGCTTATTTGCTGAAAAGCTGGAGACCGATAACTCTTTTAAAATGTAGACTATAAAATAGTATCAGCTGCAATATCATTTAGACTCCAAAGCGTGATGAATACATTAATTAGTTCGACACAAACAGCACATATTTCAGGTCGCTATATTGGTGAAAATACCAGGCTTATATTCGACCTCATAGCCCATACGGAGTCCACGAAAACACCAGGTATGATTTTAGCGGCTGATTTTGAGGCCGCTTTCGAAACAGTTTCTTGGTCATATTTGAGAGCGGTAATGAATAAGTTTAATTTTGGCCCACATTTCCTGAAAATGATATATTTGATGTATTTAAACCCAGATAACCATTCGCGGATTCTGCTCAATGGTTATCTGGGCGACAAAATACACCTACAGCGAGGGATTAGGCAGGGAGATCCGGCCTCTGGATATTTATTTAATTTGGCGGTCGCGTTTTTGTCGGAACAGATTACGAAATCTAAACTCCTAACAGGCATACGAATTACACAAACACATGAGATACGGATAAGCCAGTATGCCGACGATACGATCCTTATTCTTGATGGCACAGATCGATCTTTAAGAGGTGCAATAGACGAACTAGTTAGGTTCGCATCGGTATCTGGACTAAAGGTAAATATAGAGAAAACATCATGTATGCCCATCGGTACACTGCGGAATTATCAAGTACCCAATGGAGTTGACATAAAACTGGTAGATGAAATACAAAAATAGGAATTTATTTTAATCCTAATATTAACAGCATAGCAGAGAAGAACTTAAAATTCAAACTGCCCTCAATTCAGCATGACTTAGTGCAATGGAAAAGGCGACACCTCACACCGATAGGAAGAATATGCATAGTAAAGTCATTACTGCTTTCGAAACTAGTACATTTATTTATGGCATTACCAGACGCACCTGCACAATATGTAAAACAACTGAACAGCATGCTATTTGAATTCGTTTGGGGAAACAAACGAGACAAAACAAAGCGAACAAAATTAGTTCAAAACTATAAACATGATGGACTAGGGATGATAAGTGTTGATGCATTTATGGACAGTATGAAAATAAGTTGGTTGTAACGCTTAGCAAATTCGAACGCAGACTGGACGATATTAGCGGAGATAAATTTACCCAGCTTGTATCATCTTCTAACATACGGAAGTGAAAAACTACAAACCTTGCGTAACACGACGTTAAACCCCTTTTATTCACACCTGCTTGGCGCGTTAATTAGGCTTAATCGAAACTACCAACCCAGCATCGAAGACATGTTGTCGGAAACAATATGGTTTTCAAATCACACCAAGTTTACTAAAACAATAATACGAAAGTGGGATGATAAAGGGCTACGATTTATTAGCGATCTATTTAATCCTACCACTGGAAACATTCTTCCGAAAGAACAGCTCAAAAATAAATTTGACATCCAGATGACATTCTTGTGCTACATGTCGCTAATTCAGTCTCCCCCCTGGTTTACGCACAAAAGTAAAAACCTCTTATATCAACAGCCCAAACATTCCATTTAAAATATGCCTAGTGCTAAATACAAACAAACTACAAAAACACGCTTACAACGCGTACACTCTAGCACTAGCAAAAAAGCACGAAAACCCAGATAAACGATTACGAGATAAGTGGACAGCAGAGCTAGGCGGATACATACAGGGGAGCTCCATAGGATTAAAGAATGCCACTACGTCATCCTATCTTCTTTATTTGCATTACAGAATTATCACGAGAATATACGCATCAAATACATTTGTGTACGCGGCACAATTGGCACCTAACAATTATTGTTCGTTCTGTAAGAGTGCTGTAGAGACTATCGTTCATCTGTTTTGGAGTTGTCCAAGGGTTAAAATATTTATCAAAGAAATCCTCTCACATATACGAATAACTTATAACATTGAAATGAGGGTAAACGCAATTAATTGTTTTTTTTTCTAGAAAATGTGTTCAATATTGATGCGCTGATAATAACGGTAAGCAAATGTGTGATACATGAAGCGAGAATAAAAGGTATACAACCAAACATATCAGCTATGCTTAATTCATTACAACTAGAGGCTCAAAAAGAGTGTTATGGTGCCAAAGCAGGGAACTGTTTTGCAAAGTTCGAAAACAAATGGGGAGATTTAAAGAAGATACTCGGCTAAGGTAAACTCGTAAAATGATTGTTAAAAAAACAGATGTTTAGTTTGCGAGTGCAATGCGCGTGCCACACACCCTCTCGCATCTCACTTACGCACACGTACATGCACAAGCACACACACACACACACACACACACACACACACACACACACACACACACACACACACACACACACACACACACACACACACACACACACACACACACACACACACACACACACACACACACACACACACACACACACACACACACACACACACACACACACACACACACACACACACACACACACACACACACACACACACACACACACACACACACACACACACACACACACACACACACACACACACACACACACACACACACACACACACACACACACACACACACACACACACACACACACACACACACACGCACACACACGCACGCACGCACGCACGCACGCACGCACGCACGCACGCACGCACGCACGCACGCACACACACACACACACACACACACACACACACACACACACACACACACACACACACACACACACACACACACACACACACACACACACACACACACACACACACACACACACACACACACACACACACACACACACACACACACACACACACACACACACACACACACACACACACGCACGCACGCACGCACGCACGCACGCACGCACGCACGCACGCACGCACGCACGCACGCACACACACACACACACACACACACACACACACACACACACACACACACACACACACACACACACACACCCACCCACCCACCCACCCACCCACCCACCCACCCACCCACCCACGCACGCACGCACGCACGCACGCACGCACGCACGCACGCACGCACGCACGCACGCACGCACGCACGCACGCACGCACGCACGCACGCACGCACGCACGCACGCACGCACGCACGCACGCACGCACGCACGCACGCACGCACGCACGCACGCACGCACGCACGCACGCACGCACGCACGCACGCACGCACGCACGCACGCACGCACGCACGCACGCACGCACGCACGCACGCACGCACGCACGCACGCACGCACGCACGCACGCACGCACGCACGCACGCACGCACGCACGCACGCACGCACGCACGCACGCACGCACGCACGCACACCGAGGCCCCCGCCCTATCCCAACCGGGCTAGCCTGAGACTGGCCCTACAATTGTTATTGTGTGGCCGGTCGGCATGCCGGGCGCGCGGCACGCCAGTCTAAAGCCCAGGCTCCACTATGCGTGATCGTTCCGGAAAGTACGCACGGTTTTTGCAAGTTTGCGTCTTTTGCGTACCGTTTTTTGACACCGTCCGATATTTGCGTAGTTATAGTGTTGAAATGGTAATGAGACTGATCCTTTTGATGAATATGCATCAGTGCTTGAGTACTCAGGCTTAAAAGTAGTCAGGGATTTCACGTGGGTCAATACTCAATAGTTTAGGCTCCCGAGGTTACGATGGCTTTTTCTTTAGCACAAAATTGTGAATAACTTTGTATCAGTTGAAGATAGAGCAATAATTTTGACACCATCGTGTTTGTCTCGTCAATGCGCTTCGAAAAATATGAATGGTGTCCTGATTAGGTCAACTTCAAAATTTGACCTCAGGTCAATGTCATTTGGTGACCCAGGCATGTCATGTTGCATTTGGGACGATGCATCTGGACGAGACAAACACATTGGTGCCATTCGCACATCTCTATCTATATTCTTTCAAGAGTTATTGACAATACAGATTGCCGGCGATGCGCCACCAACTGTCTCAGACTACGCAATCTTGCAAAAACCGGAAAAAAGTTAAAAACTCTGAACTTGTTTGCGTACTTGCGCACTTGCGTACTTACGTCTTTTCCAGAATTGCGTACTTCAGTGCTGCGTCTTTTGCAAGTTTGCGTGATATTTCATGCGGTCTTTGCGTACTGTTCCAGTGTGGCTCAGTCAATGCATTTTCAATCAGCTGAACATTTTTAGACTACGCAAAAGACGCAAACTTGCAAAAACCGTGCGTACTTGCGTACTATCACGCATAGTGGAGCCTGGGCTTAACGGGCTGACGGGCGGCGCGCCCGGCCGGCCGATGGGGCACTGCCACGCGATGTAATGCGAACCTAGCGCGAGGCAGTGCGGGCGAGGGCTGCGGCCCGTCTGGAGCGCCGGGGAGGTACCCCACAGCTCTCCCCGGCCGGGGCGGTAACCCCCAGACCTCCCCGGAGCCGGGACGGTTGTACCGATGTTACTGGCACCGTTCCGGCTTGGCCAGGCGGGCTGCACAGAACACACAAGCACACCCACACACGCACGCGCACGCGCACGCGCACGCGCACGCGCACGCGCACGCGCACACGCACACGCACACGCACACTGTTGTCCGTATAGCGTCGATGTTTGTTGACCGACGATGTTTTGTGCCGATGATGGCGTGAATCATGACTGTGTGAATGTATGTAACCATGTAGTTTAAGGCATCGAATAAACTAGCCCTTAAGTGGGAAAACTTGAGAGAAAAAAACAAGGTCCTCCTTTAGACCGACCTTGTCTTCACCGACCGACCGATGGCCCCTCATACCGACCGAGGGCCCCATCAGGATGACATGGGACCCTCTTAGGCCGGCCGAAGGTTCCTTTAGGCCGACCGGGGGCTCATCAGGCCGACCGGGGACCCTCTTAAGCCTAGCAAGGGCCCCACAGGCCGACTGAGGCCGACTGAGGGCTCCCTCAGGCCGATTGAGGGCCCCATAGGCCAGCCAAGGGCCTCTCAGGCCGACCTAGGCCCCTCTACTTAGGCCGACCGCCCCCCCCCCGTAGGCCGACCGAGGGCCTCTCAGGCCGACCGAGCCCCTCCCCTTAGGCCGACCAGGCCCCCACAGGCCGACTGAGGGCCCCGCAGGCCGACCACCCTAGGCCCCCCTCAGGACGACCTAGGGACCTCTGAGTCTGGCCGAGGGCCCCTTAGGCCGGCTGGGCCCCTCATCCCGACTGGGGGCCCTCTTAAGCCTAGCAAGGAGTCCCTCAGGTCGACTGAGAGCCCCTTAGGCTAACCAAGAGCCTTATGCCGACCGGGGGCTCCCTTAGGCCGATCGAGCCCCACAGGCCAACCGAGGGCCCCTCAGGCCGACCAACCTAGTGCCCTCTTAAGACGACCAAGGGCCCGCAGGTAGACTGGGGGCCCTCTTGGGCCGGCTAAGAGCCCCCTTAGGCCGACAGGGCCCCTCAGGCCGACTGGGGGCCCTCTTAAGCCTGACAAGGGCCCCTTAGGCCGACCGAGAGCAATCCAGGCCGACCGAGGGCTCCCTCGGTCCGACTGAGGGCCCCTAAGTCCGAACAAGGACTCTCTTAAGCCTGTTAAGCGGCCCTCTGGGCCCCTCGACCCAATGGGGGAGGCACGTGTCCCCTGTGCCCCCTGGCTGCGCCCCTGCAGGGAGACAAAGGGGCTGTATAGCCCCCCAAACCACCTGAAGTCGGCGCAAAATTGACACATTTCCTGATAAGGAAGAAAATCTAAGCAACTTTTACTAAGGAAAGTGTGTTTACATCAGCTCTATCAATGCATAAGAAAGCGAAATCCGATGAGCTTTCAGAATTGTGTGTGACTTTTCGGGATTTACCCCCCCCCCCCCCCACCAACCACCCGTTCTCGCCTTTGCCTGCTGGTTGATACTGATTGATTTTTAGCTATTTCATATTTACATGATCTGTGCTGATCACGAGCAAGCATAGCACGTGTATCGCATATTGTATGATTAATTCAAAACAATGGCATATTCAGGCATCCTTTATCGTAGCATAGCGTTTACTAAGAACAGCTATAACCACAGTGTGTATCGTGTTTGGCAGCTCTTCTTCGAACACTGTAAACATAACAATAAGCGAAGATCAGCTGACCATGTTTACTACCGGCCGCGGAGCCAAACTTCACCCACGGCACATACCTCGCGCGTCTGTGGCTGCCCACTGATAACCTAATGACTGCCCACTTATATCCCCGAATCACGGATCATCTTGATGAACAGAGGCACAATCGAGCAATTAACACCATTATAACGTTCCTATAGGCGTAGGAACAGGGGGGGGGGGGAGGCAGGGGGCTTATTGCCCCTTCAGTTTTCGGCAAATGTGTTTGCTAAAAACTTTTATTTTGCTTGGTGTGGAAAATGTGTGGTGGCAAAAAGCGAGAAGAGTCCTAGGCGAGAAGAGCCCAAATACGCAAACACATATAGCGTAGGGGGGGGGGGGCTGGGATCTTCTCAAGACGAGATAAAAGTTTCACTGCCCCCCCCCCCACACACACACACTTTTCGTGACGTTGCTACATCCCTGAACGTTCCTTTTTCAGTTCATCATGCAGATGTGACAACAATATTCTACGATGCAAAATGCTGATTCAAGGTGAATCGAAACACGTCTCCAGCTATGGTTCTATAGGTAATGCTCACCGTCCAACAGTTGCTGTTTGGATCGTGAGTGCGTTAACGCGAACTCCTGCACTATTTTTCAGTTGATTCATCTCAAATTCATCTGAGTTTAGTAAGTTTTGAGTAGAAATAGACCCCCCCCCCCTGAAATAGACCCCCTGCCCGTCTGTCTCTGAGTAGAGCACAGCGTTAACCCGGCATTGGCTGGGGTCTCAGCCGAACGCCATTGGCGGGGTGGGGGCGTTTTTCGACCCCCCCCCCCCCACATAGTTATCTTCCGAACCAATAACCGCAGCGAGACGCACAAGGCGGCAATCGAAAGCTCTCAATGAGACACATCCAAAGCATACACGAAATGTTCAAAATAAGGTCACATATCAGGTCACAGTCAGGTCAAAGATAAAATTGAGATATTTGAGTTTTTGGGCCATACTTTCCATCCAAAGACTTAGATTGCGACTATTATCGCACAAAGTGCTCTCAAAGGTATAATACATATCCTGCATAATCAAAAGTGAAATTGTAAGCAAAGGTCAAGGCCATGGTCAGGTCACAAAAGGTCACAGGTCTACGAAAGACATGCGACACATGTTGTATGGATTATTTTACACGTATAATTCGATAGTAGCAGTCATTTTGACAATCTGACACCATATAAGGTCAAGGTCAGGTCAAATAAGGTCAAAATGTGAAATTGATCAATGTAAATAAAAAAAGAATGTGTCTAGACCAGTTTTGTCTCAGAAATACAATGCTGGCATTTATTTATTTGTATCTGGTCACTAAAAGCCAAAAAACGTAACTTCAAAATATGACGTCATGAGTTACTCATACTTAGGGAGCGATAAGTCAGTCAAAAATCAAGATATTACTTTTAAATTTGGTTAGGGTATTTTCCACATGTGTCTTCCAGTTTTTGAAAATGTTGGAAAATGTTCATTTTGAGGGCATTTTTTCCCTTTTTTGCATTTTTGGGAGTCAAAAGCCAATTTTTTCTTCTTCGAGATACCCATTTTGTAGCCCTTGCCATTTGCTATCTTTTGGGCGATTTCGATTGTATTTTGCTTCAAATATGGCATTTGTATTGCCTGCTAAAGTTTAGCTGATTTTTGTGTCAAACTCGTGTGAAGTCACTAAATTCGCTATATTTCGAGAGCAAAATCGACGAAATTTCTTCATTTTCGCACAGAAGACGTATAATTGATGTAGCAGAAGGTACCTGAAGTTTCACGTCGATAGCGCTATTAGTTTCTGAGCTATTGGGAAATTTCGTCAGGGGGAGGCGAACCCCCAGCCAATGGCGGGTTAACGTACACACAGTATTCATGTGCCCTTAACCCTATTCCCTGCGGGCGGCCAGAATTATGTTAACCTGCGGGGGGGGGGGGGGCAGATTCTGCCCCCCCCCCCCAGAGATCTCGAGAACCACTCGTCCGATTTCGATGGGGAAAACTCCATTCGATTCGTCATGACAAGATATCTCCTTTTGGATCCATACATTTTTGTTTTGTTAAAAAATGGGGGCCAGGGGGCAAAAAATACGAAAATTTTGGGTGTTTTTTGAAAGGTCATTGCGGCCATGTGGCTCGACCGATTGTCATGCCCTAAACGTTTTTGAGCTTGAAATGTACTGGTCTTTAATATATAAAAGGCAGAAAACAAAATAAGAAATCATAGGCGTATTCAGGGAATGTAAAATGGGGGGATTTTATGAAAAAATATGTGCTGTTCGTGATTGTTTGGGACGACATGAACGTCACATGTGGGCATTATATGCTGTAATTTGTTAAATTTAATATATTGCGCATAGGCGGATCCAGGAAAAAAAACATGGGGGCACCATGCGCGTAATGCTTTTATCATCTTACTAATTTGAAGTTGGACCTAATTTGAGGGTGGGCATCGCCTCCCATTTTTTTATCCTGAGTGCGCCTCTGTCCCAAAATATGTACAATCCCAGTATCTATGATGCATATTGCATCGAAATTGTTCTGACGCATTTATTGCACTGCAAACCACGAAGGAAGTATGCGCCGCGAAACCGCATTCGTAACACCCTCCCCAAAACAGGAGCCTGGAACCGCCTCTACAGTACCGATTTTGTCAAAATTTTGACACAACACGCGCCGTTCGATTTGGAAAAAAGTCACAAAGTTTCAGGACGCTAGGCCTAACGGTTTAGAAGCGGCAAGTGAAACCCCACCGGGAGGGGCAGAATCTGCCCCCGCAGGGAATAGGGTTAAGCGAGCATAGAGCGCTTTTGTTCTCGCGAGATTCCGCCCCCCCCCCCGACCTACAGCCCTGCCACAGCCTGTCTCCCTACTCGCAACGCTTGATGGTCAATTTTTCGACGAAGTTATAAGTTTAGAACCACGAAACTTTTACATAATAAATTTCACAGCGGCAAGAACATGCTGTGCAAAATGTGTACCTCCATCTTGCATAGATTCGTCATGTTAACCTGATCAATTTTCCTGTCCGCGGTTCCGCAGCGTTGAGCCGCGGGAAAAGCTCGTCCGGACCAGCTTTTTTTGCTGCCATTCTGCCAGCGGACACTCGGCGCGTTTAGCTTGCATTTTTCATCGTTTCGGCTGCCGCGGACGCAGAAAATCACTGAAAATGAGCGGAAAATCGTAGAGATATCACAGAGTCCGCGCGCCGAATGGTCTAGTGAGCTGCCGATTATACGGGTTTGTCCCAGAATAATTGAGTTACATAGTAAAACGTACTTATAAAGGTGGTAGAAGTCCCACGGTAGCCACATTTTTCTGGAAATGACCTCTTCTGCACGTAAGGACATTCCAAAGTGCGCGGTGATGCCACCGCGTATTTTCTGCAGAACCGGCTGAGGCAGAGCCAGTCATCTCTTTTATGCTAATAAAAACACACGGCATATTTATCACGTATGGCATATTTCCGGTAAGATAAGCAATATTTGAAAGAAAATAAACTTGTTTTGTTCCAACGACAGCAGCAGTTACCTAGTTTCCCATAAAATTCTATATTTTTCATGAATTTTCATGCCATAAATTAATACGCCACCATCAAATTATCAACGCTAAAAGCCAGAGAAAAGAAAACCACAAAAACACACAACCTCAACGAACAGTGTGTAGTAATACAAAGTCCTGTCAGTTTTGAATTGCATAATAATTTTGTGATCCAGTGTAGGACTTGTAGATAATTCAAAACTCTAAAATTGATCTTAAGATAAAAGTGGTGGACAGTAGTGCCGATCAAGTACTCGTTATCTGATACTAGTCTCGAAAAACGCCCAAATTTTAACGCTGATAATTTCTGAAATAATGGACTAAATGAGCATTGAGGTCCCTGGTATATGTCTTAAACGTGTTTAAAGCTCATACCACTGCAAAAGAGTGCATTTACTTTCAGGACGGAAACCCGTATAATCCCTTTAACAGTTTAACACTGGCCTGACGTTTAAGCGGCAGGCGATCACATAACTCCACCAGGTATGGTCAGTTTTACAGTTTTACCTACTCCGGGGAACACGCGTCAGACACGCACTGGCTTTCAAAAGATGAGCTTGTTGCTGCTGCTGTGGGGCTGTGCCAACAGACTAGACATAGACAACAGACATAGACTGCTGTGCTGCTGTGCGGCTGTGCCAGCAGACAGACATTCAAGCTAACAGAAGCATACAGGGATGATGCTTAACGAATGTTTTGCCGTAGGTACGTGATTCAGTAACTCCTATTCCAGTACATTGGTGAGTCAAAGTTGACGCCTACTTGTACTTCATGCGTTCCCGCACACCTTAGCAGTTTGTATGCAGGCCGATAGATGTCTCTCAAATAGGACGCCTGATGAATGCTGTCCCGCACACCTTAGCAGTTTGTATGCAGGCCGATAGATGTCTCTCAAATAGGACGCCTGATGAATGCTGTCCCGCACACCTTAGCAGTTTGTATGCAGGCCGATAGATGTCTCTCAAATAGGACGCCTGATGAATGCTGTCCCGCACACCTTAGCAGTTTGTATGCAGGCCGATATATGTCTCAAATAGGACGCCTGGTGAATGCTGTCCCGCACACCTTAGCAGTTTCTATTCCAGCCCATGTCTCTCAAATATAACTATTTCGTTAGTTAGTTAGTTAGAATAGTTTATATTCCAGCCCATGTCTCTTAAATAGAACGTCTGATACATGCTGTGCCGCATAGCTTAGCAGTTCCTAATCCAACCAATAGATGTCTCTCAAATAGAACGCCTGATACATGCTGTGCCGCATAGCTTATCAGTTCCTAAACCAACCAATAGATGTCTCTCAGATAGGACGCCTGATACATGCTGTGCCGCATAGCTCAGCAGTTCCTAATCAACCAGTACGACTTTTTGGGCGATGACCGAGCGAGCGCGCTCTGGCGAAGCTCAAACAGGTTTGAATTATGAAACGGTAAGGGAGCACACGTGGAAGTAACACAGTCATTTTAGTCCTCCAGAAAAATTGCCAGACCTCAATGCATGGCAGCAAAAAAAATAAGCTGTATTAAATTGTTCATGATCTCCTTTCTCAAATCCGCCAAAAGGGAGTACGTCCTGAGCGCTGCATGCTTCAGCGTATAAATGAATGCTTAGAATAATACAACCATTTTTGATCAAGAATCATTTTTTGCAAGGTTTTTGTTCAATTCGACCAGGGGGTGCGGGTTTGAGGCATCAAAAGAAAGTCGTGCCAGCTGATGTTTGGTCCTCCGATTAAGGATATGCCGAATAGCAAAGAGTTAACAGGAACCTCAATGTATAAGTGCATTGCCGCCTCATCCAATTACCACACCGTCTGCTGCGGGTTTGGTTAATTCTACTGACAGGAAGTTAACAGGAACCTCAATGTATAAGTACATTGCCGCCTCATCTAATTGCAATAGCGTCAGCTGCGCCGGTTTGGTCGCATGTGGTTAACAGGAATCTTAATGTATAAGGGCATTGCCGCCTCATCTAATTACCGCAAACACGAATTTCTTCTTGGATGCTTATGAAAATGTCCAATTGTTTGAAACGTGTTATAATTAAATTAATTACCAATGGTATATAATACTTAAGCAAAATATGTTTGGTTTAGGAGATATTTTTTACTTAGTTGTCAAACCATGCACCCATTGCCCCTGTGTTGAAGCGGCAAACCCGCGCTACCTAGTTATTAAGTTATCTTGCAATTCGACGTTTGCGTGTGCCAACTGCCACGCGCTGTGGTACCACCTCTATCAGAACGCACCATACCAAACACGAAATTGATTTGATGGATCTATGTCTCTATCTATCTATTATATACATATCTATCTATCTATTATATACATAAATAGCAATGCTATGCAACTTAAAAAGAAAAAAGAGTATCTCTGGAAGAAAGGCACGGCGTCCTTAGATCCGCTCGATCATGCTAGGTTTACAAGGTGCAGAAATCAGCTGAGGAGCCTAACCAGAAAACTGCCACATGATTATGAGGCGAGCATTGTGGCAAATTTGAAGCAAAATCCAAAGAGATTCTGGCGCTACTCAAACTCAAGACTCCATACAAAAAGCAGGATCGACGATCTCGTAGACTCAAACGGAACTCTGGCCACCTGCGATGCGGACAAAACAAGCATGTTAAACACCTTCTTCACCAGCGTGTTCACCACCGAAGACACATCTGACATTCCGGTTCTGACGCACCGATTTGATGGGGAAGCTATCACTGACATCGATATCACCGCTGCTGCAGTCAAAAGCAAACTGACAGGACTGAAACTGACCAGGGCTGCCGGCCCCGACGGTGTCCACTCCAGGCTCCTTCGGGAATGCGCTGTGTCCCTCGCCGCGCCCCTGGCCACCCTCTACCGTAAGAGCCTTGATACTGGCTCACTCCCCGAAGACTGGCAGATTGGGTCGATTACTCCTATTTTTAAGAAGGGCAGCATGCAGGACCCCGGAAATTACCGCCCCATTAGTCTCACATCCATACCTTGCAAGGTCATCGAATCGCTTATCCGCGACGCAATAATGTCCCACATGCTTGGCACCCACCAGCTCTCTCCGGACCAACACGGCTTCCGCCCAAGACGCTCCTGCTCTTCTCAGCTGCTTCATATGCTTGAAGACTGGACCAGCATGCTTGAGGATGGCAAGCCAGTTGACTATCTACTTAGACTACCGCAAAACATTCGATGCCGTGCCACATTTGCGCCTACTGAGCAAACTGAGAGGCTACGGTATTGAGGAGAAGCTGCTTCGCTGGATCCAGGTCTTCCTCAGTGATCGCAAGCAGCGTGTTGTGCTGAACGGCTGCCAATCAGACTGGTCTACGGTGTTGAGCGGTGTGCCGCAAGGCTCCGTCTTAGGCCCCCTGCTCTTCGTCATCTTCATAAACGACCTGCCTGACGTCATCCAGAGTCACATAAAAAATGTTGCAGATGACACCAAGATATACTGTGGAGTGACAAACAGGCGCGAATCGGAGGTACTGCAGGTTTACATCAATCAAGCTGTCCAGTGGTCAAACCAGGGGCAACTACCCTTCAATGAAGACAAATGCAAGGTTCTCCATGTCGGCTCCTCAAACCCACATCGCACGTATACAATGTGCAACAGTGAGCTCGAAACCACTTCCTGTGAAAAAGACCTGGGAATCCTTGTGGACACATTTAAAATTCCGAAAACAAGCAACCGCCGCCGCGGCGAAGGGGAACCAGATCCTGAGCGTTATCAGGCGATCTTTTCAAAATATAGACCACGACACGCTCCCTCTCTTATATAAGACCTTAGTGCGTCCTCACCTCGAATATGGCAATGCTGTATGGGGCCCCTTCACCAGAGCAGACCAGATTATCATCGAGCGAGTACAGCGCCGTGCCACTCGTCGGATCACCAGTATTCGCCATGAGCCATACACCCAGCGCCTCCAACTACTCAAGCTGCCGTCACTCTACTACAGACGAAGGCAAGGTGACATGATCCTGCTCTACCAACTCTTCCATGGAGGGATGGACATGCAACCAGACATATTCTTCACGTCCGCACCCTCTGGAGCTACGAGAGGCCATCGCTGGAAACTGAGGAAACCGAGAGCCGAGTCAAGAACAAGACGAAATTCCCTCGGCGTAAGAGTGATCAACGACTGGAACTCCCTCCCTGAATCTGTCGTCTCTGCCCAAACCGTTAACCTGTTCAAGGCCAGCCTCGACGCGCACTGGTCCTCCATCATCTATGTCATTCCTGACCAAGGCTGATACCAAGCTGTTTCCTGTTATGTGCTCGGAGAGAACGGTACCCACAGGCGATTGCCTGTCTAAATTCCGACAATATACGGTACGGTACGGTACGGTATCTATCCAATGATGTAAACCCAATCTCAATCGGAGCAGTGGTTGCAAAGTTATTAGCTTTCGAAAAGCGTCTGTATGTCCGGGTCGGGCCGGGTCAAATTTAAATTTGTCTGGTAAGTTGACGAGAAACCTCACGGCGCTTCGCGCCCGCTCGGTAACCAACAGATGTCCCTCAAACGTGACGCCTAATGAATGCTGTGCCGCATAGCCAAGTAATAACCGGCCATGACGACCGCAAAGATGATCACATCATTATATAAACGTGTTGCCTCGTAGATCAAGATTTTCTTAAAATTAAAGGGAAATAAGACCCTTTCCCAACAAAATGGAGTTATTACTTGAAATCGACAGACGAGACCAAAATATATTGTAAATTCATCACCTTTTGCATACAAACTTTCCTACCGAAAGATATTTCAAGTTAATGTTGATAAGCGTTCCACACTTTTTAACGACCGGTGCTTGCAAGTACTTTTGGTCCTCATCAAACTGCGGGATTTTCCCGTATTGCTTTTTTACGGATGGAATGGACAATATATTTTAAGTTCTGCTTGTTGTGATTATATCCCGACGATCCTCTACAATTAACAGCCATTGAATACAAAGGTAAACAATTTAGCAGTTAACTGATGCAAAGTGGCGTACGCAGAAATTCACAAAGGACCAGGTCATTGCCTTGAGGGGCACCACCCGATCGACAGTGGCGCCACCAATATTGGCGGAAAATTGCTTCATTTATTTTAAACATTAGGAGTTGTGTATAGTTTTGTCTCTGGCTGTATATAACACTATGCTTTATATTATCATTCACAAAATTATAATTTGGTCCCCAAAAATTAACAAACAATACAAAAACTGCCAATTAAATCGGAAGCTCATCGATCTACATCGACTGTAACCTATTTAGTGTTGGCGATGTGTTTAGAAGTGCCCATTCAACAACGTTGAACAGATTGATACAAAAGCATGTGTTGCTTTCCAATAGTGGAGGGAAAATACCGACCATGAACTCTTTAAAGGGAGATAATCACCTTTTTCCACAAAAATGGAGTTAGCACCTGAAATCGATAGACGAGGCCAAAATATGATATAAATTCATCACAATTTGCATATAAACATTCCTACCCAAAGATATTGGCAGTTTCCTACTGATAAGCGATCCACGCTTATATCGGTCGGTACTAAGCAAGTACTCAATAACGAATTCAGTAAATTAGCCTCCCTACGCATTGTTATTTATCACCAGTAAAACGCCTTTTTGGGGGCGATGACCGAGCAAGCGCGCTCTGGTAAAGCTAAAACAGGTTTGAAATATGAATCGGCAAGGGAGCATTCGTGGTAGTAACACAGTCATTTTAGTCCTCCCGAAAAATTGCCAGGCCGCAATGCATGCCAACATAAAAATTAAGTTGCATTAAATTGTTCATGATCTCCTTTCCAAATCCGCCAAAAGGGAGCGCTGCATGGTTCAGCGTATACATCAATGCTTAGAATAATACAGCCATTTTTTATCAAGAATCATTTTAGCAAGTATTTTTGTTCATTTCGACGTTCGCGTTTGCCAACTGCCACGCGCTGTGGTACCACCTCTATCAAAACGCACCATACCAAAAACCAACATTTATTTGATGGACCTATCCAATGGTGAAGACCCAATATTAATCGGAGCAGTGGTTGCAAAGTTATTAGCTTCCGAAAAGCGTCTGTATGGCCGGGTCGTGCCGGGCCGGGTCGGGCCGGGTCGGGCCGGGTCGGGCCGGGTCGGGCCGGGTCAAATGTAAATTTGTCTAGTAAGTTGACGAGAAACCTCACGGGCGCTTCGCGCCCGCTCGGTAATGCAGGTATGCAATATGTTTCCTGCACTCTATATTTTGCGAATATGTGCCAAAATTTGTATGAACAATGAACAATCATTTGAAAAAAGTGCATTGAAATCGGCAGTTTAGCTTGGCACCGGCCGGCCGGTGCCAAGCTAAACTACGGCGACCTATTTAGTGTTTGTGATTTGTTTACAAGTCCCCATTCAACAACGTTGAGCAGATTGATGCAAAAGCGTGTTGTTGTTGCGCTTTCGTGATGTGATGTTGCGCTTTCCAATAATGGAGGGAAAATACCGAGCATTAATTCTCCCAAACTTCCAACTTTGAATTAGGGAATAATTTGATTTAATTCTTAACTTTAGATCACAATATTTTAATACCATAACAATAGCCAAATAAGTTGTTGCTAACAAAATCAAAAGGTGATTATCTCCCTTTAAGAAGTATATGTACTTGCTTTTTAATTTTTCCAAACTTCCAATTTTGAATTAGGGAATAATTTTATTGAATTCTTAAATTTAGATCACGTCATTTTATTTTCCATAACGGTAGTCAAAGAAATTGTTGCTAACAAAATCAAAAGGTAATGATTTCCCTTTAGAAAACTTCCCCTCGTCTGGCGATTTCAAGCTGTAGCCTGTAATCAATATATGCGTAAAGAAAGGGAGGCTTTGTGTCCAACTCCAGTGGGCACAAAGCCACTGTTCAATCAGCCCTAACTAGGTGAATACCTTGGAACTGGTAGGGTTAGGTAGGTACCTAAATACTTAGAAAAGGTAACTAACTCATACTTTGGTTCATAAACCACACAGTACACGCACACCTTTTTCACACGCAAAATTATCAAAAGGTACCCACCTTTTCCTAATTTCTAGGCTATACCATATCAAAAATTAAATCATAAACAAACATTTGCATGACCTCCGCATGTCCCAAATATCACTGTCGCATCGGCGCCGCTTTATTCCACATCATGCTTTATACACAAATAATACCTAATGCAAAATACAAATAAATGTTCTATTCGCTTAAAAAAGTGAAACGTAAAGTCATTAATGCTTTTGGAACTTGGAATTTGCAATTATAATAAATATTATAAATATAATTTTATAATCAAAATAAACAACACGCATGTTCAATTGGCTCACATTCACATTCACATTCGGAAATACATTCGCGGACTATTTGGATTGGCTTCAAAATTGGTACACAGATAGATCACAACCTAGTCATCATTCTGGTAAAATCTTAGAGTCGCACATTCAAAATCAAAGGAGTTAGAGCAGGTCAGATAAGTTTAAGGTCAAACAGCAGACTATTTCGATTTGCATGAAAATTAGCACACTGGTAGAACATAACCTCCTTATCACGCTCATGACATCTTAGAGTCGCACATTCAAAATCAAAGGATTTAGAGCAGGTCATATGTTTAAGGTCAAACAGCAGACTATTCTGATGTGCATGAAAATTGGCACACAGGTAAAGCATGACCTCCCTATCACGCTCATAAAATATTGGAGTCGCACATTCAAAATCAAAGGAGTTAGACAAAGGAGTCGACACTTCCCTTTAATGTTGAGTGATTGAATCAAGATTGAATCATTCATTATGATAATGTTGAGTGATTGAATCATGATTGAATCATTCACTATGGTAATGTTGAGTGATTGAATCATGATTGAATCATTAATTATGGTAATGTTGAGTGATTGAATCATGATTGAATCATTCATTATGGTCCGTGAATCACTGTGAATCGACTCATGACAAATATGAATCATTGACAAGTCTGGTAGCATTGACAAATATATCTGATTTTGAGTTGAAAGCTATTTTTTTTAAAGTTCGAATGTTCTGGTGAATCATTATTAAAGGTATTTTATCACTGTATTTCATAGTAGTTGACACTTCAGAAACTTATGACGTAATAATATTGTATCCAATATACATTTCCCTCGCATTTTGCTATTGTGGCGCAGTGCCGAGTGCTTTGCGAATACTTGCTTACCTGGGGTTCAAATCATTCCGCCCTGATTTCATTCGAGTCGGTATAGTTTGCATATTGTTGTTATTCATGACTTATACTGATAGTCAGTCATGCATCACGGATGCTTCACGGATTGCTTCACGGATCAGTTTGATCGGAAACGTCACAGAGCCTCCAAAAATGCCGCACTCGATGTAAACAATGGTAGGGAAGGACGAATTTGCCAATGACCTTCATGAAGTACACAAGATACTTGTTTTGTATTTTTTCTCTCCAAATTTACAACTTTGAATTTGGGAATAATTTTATTTAATTCTTAAATTTAAATAAAATAATTTTAAAACCATAACGGTAGCCTAAGAAATTGTTGCTAACAAAATCAAAAGGTCATTATTTCCCTTTAAAGGGAATGTTTCATCTTTCTGAAAGTTGTCAAATATACGCTGATTGTAGTCGAAAATATGAAATAAGTGCTGCTAAAAACGATGGTGATATTTTTCTCTCTCGAAAAGTCACTTAACTTTATACAAATTAAGGTTTTAAATATGGGATGATGACGTCATTATTGAGCTATAGACCACTGCAGGGGCTCCGCCACAGCAGGGAGGACGGGGGACGTGTCCCCCCCAACATTTTCGGATTTTAACATTACGCCTATGGGCGTTGCATGGCAAGAATCGACTTCAGAATGCCTCCGTCCCCCCCCCCCCGCCCAACTTTCGGAAGGTGGCGGCGCCCTTCTTTGACCACCGCTGATTAGCTGACAAAGTGGCTGTCAGCCAATCAGCGGCGGCACTAGCCTAGACCCCATTTTACAAATGGGAAATTAAATTGCTGAAAACGGCTAAGTTTTGGGAAAATGACCTAAGTATTTTCGACATTTCAATAACAGCCAAAGATAATGGCTATCTCAGTTCAAAACCAATACAGAGGTTAAACATTTCCTGTAAGTAGCCTTTGCGGTCGAGATCGAACTTTGAGAACATACCATTAGGTACTTATCAAGGAAACTAGGTAAACGGTCTGGTGCAGCCGTTTCAACTTTCAGGTATCGGTGGACTAATGAAGAAACTTAGCGTATCAAGCGCTGCAATAATGCTTTATTTACAACCTCGCATACAAGCTGCTGGTGTGGCTGAAGCAATGTTGTATCCCAAGTGATAAATTACAATGATAGAATTCAAAGACGTCGACAAATAGCAAGGCTCGCTCTCTGTATGGTTCATTAAAGAAACACGCTGTTTTGTATTTACTATTCAATATTTGGACATATCAATGTAAATTTGTTTACTTGACGCCCTACCGTCATTTTCACACGTAAATTTACACTCTCCTAAAACTGTCGCTATCAAAAATCCTTCCAATAATGCTATCGACGCGTCTAACACTGAAATTGTCACATACCACTGCTAGACTGGCTTGGTAACCGGCCAGTCGCTTCTGCCTAGTTACGGTGACCAGACACATGTAGTAGTTAGTGTTAGTATGATAAACAGCGGGAAAGTTCATGCTGACAGTGTCAAGCAGAAGTTGTTGGACTTTGCTATTCGCGAATTATTAACATCAGTCGGGTACTGTAGCTTTTTTAAATGGTACTATACTTTTTACATATTCTTTTATCACGAAAGAGATAGATATGTCCATAAAATGGACGCATTTAAACAGTGTTTAGTAAATAGTAGAACTATATCCATCAATAATAGCGCCCTTGGAATTTACACCTACTGCATGCTGGACTGCAAAACTTAGCAGTTTCTATGCAGGCCAATAGAAGTATCTTAAGTAGAACGCCTGATGAATGCTGCGCCGCACAGCACAGCAGTTCCTAATCCAACCAATAGATGTCTCAAACGTGACGCCTAATCTGTGCCGCATAGCCAGGTCGTCTCCCATGTCCTCCAGTCCCCCCATCATTATACACCCCATATTTGCCATTCTTTAAATACATTACCAAGTCACACACGGCAGACAAGGTCGAAGATAGCTAACCCTTCCCGGGGAAGATTGAAGGAATGGGCTGATTTCCTCATAATTATTCAAATATACGTGTATCAACTATCAAGCCTGACTCACCCCCAGGACAGGTCGGTGGGTTTTCGCATGAAGTACGTAAAGTTCCTCTTGCTGGCCATCACCCGCAGAGCGTTTACATCTACTGAAGGCTGCAGTATAAGGCGTCCGTCCTCCGTTTCCTCATAGTCCACGAACGGCACGAACCGCAGCACCGAGCAGGTCAGCTGGTGGCCGTGAAAGTCGTCAAACTGGTCAAAGAAGAGCGGCCGGTCCAGCTGGAGCCCTGCCTCCCGCGTCCAGCGGCCGGCCTGGTGGAGCCGCGGCCCGCCTCCCTCGCAGTAGAGACAGCGCACGGTGACCTGCACCGCGCCGTCGGCCGTGTCCGACAGCACGACCACGTTCGGCCGGTCTCGCAGCGGCTCGAACAGCACGGCCGGCGGCGAGCCGGTGGTGTCGTGCAGCAGGAAGTACTCCCGCCTGATCACCACTGTCTTCTGCTCCTCCACGGCGAGCAGCGTGCTCCCGATCAGGGAGGAGATGTTGCCCCAGAACACGTGCGTCAGGCAGGGCAGCCGCAGCACCTCGGTGTAGTAGTTAGTGTTAGGAGGCGGCACCGGCAGCCGGCCGGCGCCCAGCTGCGACTCGAACTGGAAGTTCATGGATGACAGCTGGCGCTGGTTCAGGCCCTCGAGCCAGGGAGAGATGTCGACATTGGAGAAGGTGAGCACGGAACAGTCGCCCGTGTGCCGTGACAGGATGTCCAGCAGCGGGTGCGTCGCGCTCGCGGTGCAGCCGACCGTCCAACTGAGCAGCAGCAGCAGCCGTAGCGTGTGGGACGGTAGCATCGGTACGTCGACCCTAGCTCGTCCCGCTGTGCCGCACTCCTCCACTGTGTCGGTGGTGACTGGAGATGTTACCGGTACCGCCGGAGAGCCAGTAGACCGACCACGTCTGCCGGTACACCGACTACAGCCAGCTCGAGAGCGTGAACTCACTCTAGATGTATGAAAACGCAGCATAATTTGAGTAATACACCGGCGCACTATATGGACACAATTAAAACCTCATGTGAAGTAGAATAGTCAAATATATTTGTGTCCTAAGAGAGCGGTGTCGAGCAACTTGGCCCGGAACACTGAGAACAACATGCCATCTTCTCCCTGGTACCCAGAGCAGGTGTTCTGCCTGGTCAGCGGCGGCGCTAAGTTCCTGTTGTTGGCGGCTGGTGTCACGAGGGAGTGTTCTGCCTGGTCAGCGGCGGCGCTAAGTTCCTGTTGTTGGCGGCTGGTGTCACGAGAGAGCGTTCTGCCTGGTCAGCGGCGGCGCTAAGTTCCTGTTGTTGGCGGCTGGTGTCACGAGGGAGCGTTCTGCCTGGTCAGCGGCGGCGCTAAGTTCCTGTTGTTGGCGGCTGGTGTCACGAGGGAGCGTTCTGCCTGGTCAGCGGCGGCGCTAAGTTCCTGTTGTTGGCGGCTGGTGTCACGAGGGAGTGTTCTGCCTGGTCAGCGGCGGCGCTAAGTTCCTGTTGTTGGCGGCTGGTGTCACGAGGGAGCGTTCTGCCTGGTCAGCGGCGGCGCTAAGTTCCTGTTGTTGGCGGCTGGTGTCACGAGGGAGCGTTCTGCCTGGTCAGCGGCGGCGCTAAGTTCCTGTTGTTGGCGGCTGGTGTCACGAGGGAGCGTTCTGCCTGGTCAGCGGCGGCGCTAAGTTCCTGTTGTTGGCGGCTGGTGTCACGAGGGAGCGTTCTGCCTGGTCAGCGGCGACGCTAAGTTCCTGTTGTTGGCGGCTGGTGTCACGAGGGAGCGTTCTGCCTGGTCAGCGGCGGCGCTAAGTTCCTGTTGTTGGCGGCTGGTGTCACGAGGGAGCGTTCTGCCTGGTCAGCGGCGGCGCTAAGTTCCTGTTGTTGGCGGCTGGTGTCACGAGGGAGCGTTCTGCCTGGTCAGCGGCGGCGCTAAGTTCCTGTTGTTGGCGGCTGGTGTCACGAGGGAGCAGCACTACGGAGCCTCCGCTGCCGCAGGCGGGGTCCGGCCGACTGACCACCGGCACAGAATACTCAGACTGGCCGGCGGCCGGCGCGGCCCAGTCAGCCGCTGCCGTGGAGGCGGCGGCGCGCAGACGCGAGCCTGTCAAATCGTGACGCCTCAACACAGAGCAGCGCAGCGGAGTGGTGGCGGTGTGAACACACAGTAACACGGCTGGTCGTGCAGGGCTCGCCTGTCTTGTGGGAGGAGAGGCGTGACGGCTGCCGGTCGTGTCGGGTAACCACATCACAGCCACATGGATGGAGTCCGGTATCTGAAACACGCCTTCTGCATCGGCGTAGCTAGTATTTGGCCAAGGGGGGGGGGGGGGGTACCGATACTGAATTATAGGGGCCATTGGCGCCGAGAGGGGTCGCAAGCGGATTTGAAGGGCCCTACAAAAGACAACCTTTTCTAGGCCGTTGCTGGTGCATTAGGTATATAAAACATTTATAGATACAATTCAATTAGCGCATTGCTTTTCGATATAATGTTTTGAAACAACAATAATACATAATTCAACAACAATACTAATGTTTTAGTACCGCCATGGTGGCGCAGTGCCTTTGTCCCGTCCGGATTTTGCCAGTACTGAGCAGGTTCATGTCAATACTATTACGGCGGCTAGTGCCATGATTTACCGGAACCGATGATATCTTTCTAGTACCGAACCCCCAAATTGGTAGAAAATAGCTCTTACCAAGTATGAACATTATCGTGTTTGAGGGTGGAATGTTCATGGGTCGAGAGTAGAGACTGGCCTAAATTAGCAGTTATTTTCCTCGATCGGATTTTACCTATAATCTACCTAGGAACCAGAAACGAACGACGCTAGTCGCGCCTTTGGGCGTGCATTAGAGATTCTCAGTGTTGTCGTTCGGCGACGCACACTGTGATTTTGTAATGTCAGCGGTTATGACGAAGCATGCCAATATATGTGACTGCTGAATGGGGAGCACCACTCAATGGGGAGCACCACTCAATGGGCGGTGCTCAGGTGGGCACTGCTTCTCTATGTGGATGGTTAACCCGCCCGGCGCTGGGAAAGGGTAAATTTTACCCCCCCCCCCCCAACCGGATTTTCTCAATAACTTGAAAACTATGACAGATATGGCCATGAAACTTTTGGTACCTTATGCTGCATCAATTCTACGTCTTCTGCCAAAATTTTATTGAAATTGGTGACGAATTTTTGGAGATAATGACGTTTTAGTGACGTCATGTCATTCCATTTTTGGTGTAAAAACGTTAAATGTTGGGCAAATCGTAAAAAAGCGTTTTGATGCAAATCGCAAATAAAAAGCATCAAAAGAAGGGAAATAAAATTGTCTTCCAAATGGCTATCTCGGATTTTCGACATTTTGAGTTTTTGACCCCAAAAAAATGCAAAACAATATATATATATTTTTTTAAAAAAATCCACAAAAGTTTTTTGTGAAGATTTTCAAAAACCGGAAAATATATTAGATAACCGAGTATGGACGATGCCCAAACCAAATTTCAAAGCAATATCTTTATTTTTGACTGACTTATGGCTCTCTAAGTATAAGTAACTCATGACGTCATTTTTTATTGCGTTTTTTGGCATTTACTGACCAGATACAAAAAAAGAATGCCACTGTATTTCTGAGACAAAACTAGTCTAGAAACATGCAATGTTTATTTAGATTAATCAATTGCAAATTTGTACTTTATTGTGACCTGGCCTTGACCTGAAGGCTATTATATGGGGTCAGGCTGTGAAAATGGCTGCTACTGTCGAATTATACGTGTAAAATAACCCATACAACATGTGTCGCATGGCTTTCGTAGACCTGTGACCTTTTGTGACCTGACCTATGCCTTGACCCTTGCTTACAATTTCACTTTTACTTATGCGAGAGATGCATTATACATTTGAGAGCACTTTGTGAGATAATAGTCGCAATATAAGGCTTTGGATGGAAAGTATAGCCCAAAACCAAAATACTTAAATTTTGACACTTGACCTGACATGTGACCTTATTTTAAGATATTCGGGAATGCCTTAGATTCTTCTCACCGAGAGCTTTCGATCGCCGCCTTGCGCATCTCGCTGCAGTTATTGGTTCAGAAGATACGAGGGGGAGGGTGTAAAATTTACCCCCCCACCCCCAGCGCCGGGCGTTCGGCTGGAGACCCCAGCGCCGCGCGGGTTAACCCTCGCCCTACGGGAGGGGGGGGGGGCTGACAGGCCCCCCCTGAGGTTTTTCTTGCATAACCTTTTACACATGCGGCGCATCTTGCTGACATTTTCGGTAGCTGAGTTTACAACAATTATACGTGTGTTGTAAAAAATAATTAAAATTGGTTAAGTAGTTTGGGAGATAATCAAGTTTTGATGACGTCATGTTGGTGGAAAAACGATAAATATTTGACAAATGGTAGGAAACAGAGTTTTAAAGTAAATTACAAACGCAATTCACCAAAGATACAAAATGGCATTCTCTTTAAAATAGCAATCTCGGATTTGCAAAATTTTGGGTTTTTGACCCCTAAAATAAAATAAAAAATGTTTTTTTTGGGGGAAAAATCCCCACAAAATCAAAATTTTCAAAGATGTTAGAAAAACCGGAATATATGTGAGAGAACTGAGTATGGGAAATACCCATACACAATTTCAAAGCAATATCTTCATTTTTGACTGAGTGATGGCTCCCTAAGTGTAAGAAACTTGTGACGTCATTTTTAAAATAACTTTTTTGACTTTTTTTCGACAAGATACGAACAAATAATTACCTTTTCTGTATTTCTGAGCCAAAACTGGTCTAGGAACATGCCTTTTTATTTACATTGATCAATTTCTAATTTTGAGGTTTACTGAAGAGCAAAATCGCTGTTCTGGACGTGGTAAATCCGAGGTCATTCACTTGACCTGGAAGGTCACCCGTTGACCTGAAACCTAAAAATCGCATACTATTAGATTCCTTTCTTGACAGGCAACATGCTGGTTCTTACTGCATTGCTCTAAATTGCTTGGTTTGGAAGTTAACAGGGGGTGTGCTGTCGCCCCCCCCCCTGTAGGGCGAAGGTGAAAAAAGCTCCCGTAGGGCGAGGGTTAAAACCCGTATCATCCCAGCGACCAGCGTGGCAAACACATCACGACAAAATGGTGTATTTCTGATCCGCCCTGTGGCGACACTAATAGGCCGACGTAAAAGCTTTTCATACTGGCGGTACCAGAAGACTCTGGCGAGCGTGATTTCATGACCTTTGGCCATTCTTATCAAATAAACTCGAGCCACGGCTGCAAATACAAAATCGAGCAACGCAAAGCATCCGGCTGCATTTTTTTAACGGGAAGCGGCTGCAAAAGTGTAGTTCCACAGTAAGACAACCAAAAATTTCCAAATTTGCCGTCCGACCATTTTTAATTTTCTTGAAAAGTTGTGAACCTGGAGTTTCAATGGCAGGAAATTCATTGGTGGTGACCACAAAATTCCCCCCCCCCCCCCAAAAAAAAAAATCCGAGCCTTCCGAAATTTCCCAAGGTCACTATACAGGCCTAATTTGACGACCAATAACTCAGAGACTAAAGAAGCGATTTTGATAAACTTTTGTTTTGTTTGAATCCGGATTAGTCAAAGAACAATTTGGCAATTTCGGATTTATATTTTTTCTCTCGTGACCTCGTGACCTACGTTTTGCGCAGTGACCTCGACCTGCTGGAAACTGAAATGCAAATTTTCGTCTGATGGCGATTTGAGCTCCATTGATGTACTTTCGTATCAAAAATATAAAAAGTGGGGTTCGACCCGTACAAACTACTTTTGGGAACTTCCACAGTAAGACAACCAAAACTTTTCAAATTTGCCGTCCGACCATTTTACATTTTCTTGAAAAGTTGTGCTCTGGGGGTTTCAAGGGCGGGGAATTCATTGGTGGCGACCAAAAAATCCCCCCCAAACAAAACAATATTTCAAAGATACGGCCTTCCGAAAGTTCCCCAACAAATACTGTGCATGCCTAATTTTGACGACTAATAACTCCGAAACTAAAGAAGCGATTTTGATAACTTTTGTTTGTGTTTGGATTTGGATTAGTCAACGAACAATTTGGCAATCTCGGATTTGAGATTTTCAGTTTTTGTCACATGACCTCGTGACCTACTTTTTGCGCCGTGACTTTGACCTGTTGGAAACTGAAATGAAAATCTTCGTCTGATGACGATTTGAGCTCCATTGATGTCCTTTCGTATACAAAATATAAAAAGTGAGGTTCGACCTGTAAAAACTACTTTTGAGCCTTGCAATGCTGACACAATACGCTGTTTGGGTAGGTTATGTTGTATTGGCCTGGCAGGTCATATGGCGACCTGATGTCGGTGCAACAGGCAGCAACCGAGAGGTTTCGTCGTCAGGAGTCACTCTGGACTTTGTTTCGAAAGCGTAAGTCAAGTAGATGCGAAGTTATCGACGGACAGGTGCCCGAATAGCGTTTTATGTCAGTATTGCAAGGCTCAAAAATAGTTTGTACAGGTCGAACCCCACTGTTTATATTGTTTTATACGGAAGGACAGCAATGGAGCTCAAATAGTAATCAGGCGAAAATTGTAATGTCAGTTTCCAACAGGTCAAGGTCACAGCGCAACAAATAGGTCACGAGGTCACGTGAAAAAATGAAAATCGAAAACCCGAGATAGCCCAATTGTTCTTTGACTAATCCCAATCCAAAGAAAACAAGTTCCTCAAAATCGATTTTTTTAGTCTCGGAGTTATGGGTCTCCAAAGCCAGGCCTGCGCAGTGACCTTGAGAAATTTCGGAAGGTCGTATCTTGGGATTTTGTTCTTAATCACCAATTAATTCCCCGCCCTTGAAACCCCCAATGCACAGTTTGCCCGGAAAATGAGGGGGAGGGGGGCAAAAATGGTCGTATGGCACCCACGGCACTACTGTGGAATGCCCCAAAATATGTCTCCTTTTCTCCACTCGCTGAAAATGATGATGATGATGTTTTTGTTTTGGCGCACCGAATCTGGTCATACGGCGTCCATAACTGCTCGGCTCTGGCAGCACAAAATGAGACAGTCAGGTATGACGTTATATTTACCAGGTCTATCAGTTAAGCGTGGTTCCACCGAACCCGCCACCCGTCAAAACGGGTCCGTCGCCGTCAGACGGCCCGCTCGGCGGGCGTCGGCCGGAGTTGAATCTGACGGCCTTGAAACGGATCGCTGTGCTACCAAATCATGGCACATAATTGGCGCAAAGGATTCCATTGTTGCGCATGAGACTATTTTGATGCCGTTCAGCGAGGGCCTTACGCCGGTCTGAGAGGGCTTTTGCCAGTCCTAATAGGGCCCTGCAACGGTCTGAGAGGGCCCTTTCCATTCCTGAGGGCTTTACGCTCGATTTAGAGGGCCCTTATTAAGCCTTGGAGGGGCCCTACGACGGTTTGAGGGCCCTTGCCAGGCTTGAAAGGACCCCATGTACTTTAGAGGGTCCTTAAAGGGTATACACGGACCCTAAGCCGGTCTGAGAGGGCCCTAAGCCGGTCTGAGAGGGCCCTAAGCCGGTCTGAGAGGGCCCTAAGCCGGTCTGAGAGGGCCCTAAGCCGGTCTGAGAGGGACCTTACCAGGCATTAGAGGGCCCTTATTGGGCCTGATACACCGGTCTGATAGAGTTCTTGTCATGTCTGGGTGTGCCCTTGCTGGGCTTGAGGGGGCCCTATGCCGGTCTGGAAGGGCACTAGCCAGCCCTGATGGCCCTGGGGTGATTTGAGAAGGCCCCTACCAGGCCTGAGGGCCCTACGACCGATTAAAAGGGCCCTTGCTAAGCCCTGGAGGGGCGCAATGTCGAACTAAGAGCGTCCTTGTCAAGCTTGAAAGGACCATATGTCCGCTTTAGATGGCCCCCTAGGCCGGTCTGATAGGGCCCTTACCAGGCCTCAGAGGGTCCAAGCCGATATGAGGGCCCTAAGCCGGTATGAGAGGGCCCTGAGCCGAAATGAGAGGGACCTGGGCTGGTCTGGAGGGCCCTTTCCAGTCTTGAGAGGGCCCTGAGCCGGTCTGAGAGGGCCCTTTCCAAGCATGGAGTGCTCTAGTCTGGTCTGAGAAGGTTCTCCGTTGATCTAAGAGGGCCTTTGCAAGGTCTGAGGGGGACCTTGGACCGTTGGCGAACGGCCAAAGGGAGTCCCTAGGTAAATAACTCCCAGCAACTCGCGGGCTGGTGATCGGAATATTTTGAAGTCGGGTGGACGCATTGTGGAATTGTTATTTGGAATTACTTGTTCTAATATGCCGTGGTTGCCAAACACTTACAGTAGGGACCCCCTTTACTAGGCCCCTGGCTAGGGACCACTGGGGACCCCTTCACTAGGGACCCCGGACCCCCATCGCTACGCCCCTAGCCTTCTGGGCATGCCGATTGGAGCTGCAGTGTTTGGCAACCACGGCATATCAGGACACGTAATTCCAAATAACATAATTCCACAATGTGTCCACCCGACTTCAAAATATTCCGATCACCAGCCCGCGAGTTGCTGAGAGTTATTCTACACCCCTCGTTATTTCGCAATATCTCATATAACACTTATCCTATCGGCTATTAATATCTCACATAACACTATATAATATCTCATATAACACTTACCCTATCGGCTATCGCCACGCGAGGTCACCATTGCCATTGGTAGGACGGAAATGAATTCGGAACGAACCAGTGCTCGACACATTCTAGTGTACAAAAGTGACGATAGATTGCTGAAATAAATATTTGAGATGTTTTCAAAAACGATGTCAGTTGCCTGACTCACTCCTTTTATCCTTTTATCAAATGCGACAAATTGCCACCTCAGATTTCGTTTAAATCATACATTTATTTAATTAAAAACTATGCTTAATGCTAGGTATTTAAATGTTCTGGAGGATATCTTACAAAGCTCTCAATATTCTTTAAAGGGAAATATTGACCCTTCCCACAAAAATGGAGTTAGCACTTGAAATCGACAGACGAAGCCAAAATATGATGTAAATTCATAGCATTTTGCATATAACAATTCCTTCAGAGATATTTCAAGTTAAACTTGATAAGCGTTCCACACTTTTAACGACCGGTACTTGCAAGTACTTTTCGGTTTCCATCAAACTCCGGGCTTTTTCTGTATTGCTTTTTTACGCAATGGTGTGGAAAATATATTTTGCATTCTGCTTGTGATTATATGCCCGCCTATCCTTTACAATTAACAACCATTGAATAAAAAGGTAACAAAATTAGCAGTTAACGTTTGCACCCAACAGCGGCCTAGTTAGTGGTTGCGACACCCATTTTTTTTAAATTGGTTAATTTATTTTCAACATTAGGAGTTTTGTATAGTTTTGTCTCCGGCTGTATATAACACTATGCTTTAGCTTATCATGATAAAGAACCCATTTTCCCCAAAAATAACAATCATTGGAAAAACTGGCAATTCAAATAGGAAGTTCACTCTTGCACCCAACGGCGACCTATTTAGTGTCGGCGATTTGTTTAGAAGTGCCCATTCAACAACGTTGAACAGATTGATACAAAAGCGTGAAATGTGTCGCTTTCCAATAGTGGAGGGGAAATACCGATCATGAACTTCTTAAGAAGTATATGTACTTGCTTTTTTATTTTCCCAAACTTCCAAGTTACAACTTTGAATTAGGGAAGAATTTTATTTAATTCTTAAATTTAGATCACATCATTTTAATACCATAACGGTAGTCAAAGGAATTGTTGCTAACAAAATCAAAAGGTCAATATTTCCCTTAAAACAAATATAAGGGCCCATCGGAAACATGTGTTGCAGATTTGAGGTAATGTCATAAAAGGGCTTATTTAGGACAGGTGGTGGGTACATTCCTTTCAAAGGTTATTAGTGGCCACCTGGCGACAATGATTAACGTGTGCTATTGTGTCACCTCGAACATCAGATTTATGGAGCAATGTCCCAAAGGCATTGCTCGCCTTCAAGGCAAAAACAAGACGATACGTCGCAAAGCCTATTAGCTGTAACTGATAGTTCCACCTCATGACCTCTGGTGATCTTGACGTGACCTACATCCGAGATATACAATGTGGTACATATCCTGCCTACACTTTCTTCGATGTAGCCGGAATAGGCCTTCAACAAGTCCTTTGAACACCGTAATACATTTATTACCGCCATTTCCCAGTTGGTCATACAGTTACACTCCGCAAAATGTCATTCCCAGGTGTCCTGCTCCCTCAGGCTAGCAAGCCTACCCCGCAGTCGACTAAGTCGAGAAGACGAACCCGCCGACAAACACTCGGACCACGCGGATGAAAGCACGTTCAACTGTACAATCTACTTATGTACAACACACTTCAATGAGATGAGGCAAGTAATACGTGATGATAATGATGAGATGACATCCATGTGAGTTGCGTACGACACGGTACGCAAGAGCTTCCAGCTTGCCTTTACTTCCTTTTCCGACCTTTCCGTTTGCCCTTGCACTCTTGCTTTTCGATAATTCTGAAAAAGGTGGATAAAACGGGGCGTTAGCACTAGCTTAGTCAAACAGGATACGCTAAATATGCATTATCCGCCCCGTGGTATATCATATATACCCAACGGCCATCTAGACTACAGAGTTGAGAATACGTTTTTCTATCTTGACCTTATCCTCAAATTGTTCGAAAATTTAATTATAGCCAAAATTGTTTCGGGTATATTCGGGTACCGGCCTTGATCGGCCGAATGTAACACCCCGCACAGTAACCATCCCTAAATGATTTATTAGAGTGCCTGGATAGTTACTGTGTGGGGTGTTGCATTCGGTCGAGAAAGGGCAGTGCTCGAATATACCCGACATATTTGTTTTCTTCTTTTTCGAACAACTTGAGGATAAGGAGGATATGTTAATAATAATCATGTTATTCCTCAGCACGCTGAACTCGCTGACAAATAAGTTGTTCTAGATAAAGGCAAAGGCATGCAACTATCCGGTGATATAAGCGCAGAATCGCGCATACCTTTGGTGTAGATTTGCCGTTTTAATGATAATTAGAAACAACAATAAATACTAGAATCATTATCATTGCGGCACGCAAACTTCTACATCCCAGAGGAGAGGACTGAATATGTGGGTACCTATACTTGTTAGGATATATCAGCAGCCGCTAAGAGTGGGGTACGCATCTGTACTTGTTGGGGTACATCTGCTAATGGGGAGGACAGGGTTCGTACCTGTACTATCTGCTGCTGGTGGTGGTGGTTGTGGTGGTGGTTGTGGTGGTGGTAGGGGGTACGTACCTGTACTTGCTGGGGTACATCTGCTGCTGTACCATCTCCCCCAGCAGCCCCTCGGCGGCGAGCATCGACAGATAGGTGGTGATGAACGGGTCATAGTCGTGTGTCCGGCGACTCGCCTCCACCTGGTGAACGGCCCGACAGGCTCATTAGCACACCACATGGCTCACCACACGGGACGCAACTGTGTCGAGACGCCGACACCGCAGCCGGGCTCCCACAGGCACCAGCAGCAGCGAGCAGCGAGACGCCGACACCGCAGCCGGGCTCCCACAGGCACCAGCAGCAGCGAGCAGCGAGACGCCGACACCGCAGCCGGGCTCCCACAGGCACCAGCGAGCAGCGAGACGCCGACACCGCAGCCGGGCTCCCACAGGCACCAGCAGCAGCGAGCAGCGAGACGCCGACACCGCAGCCGGGCTCCCACAGGCACCAGCGAGCAGCGAGCAGCGAGACGCCGACACCGCAGCCGGGCTCCCACAGGTACCAGCAGCAGTCAGACATACATCACTCCCAAGCACCGACGCTGACAACAACCGAAAACGATAAATTGGTGCAGCACCTCCCATCACCTCTCCTCCAGCCACCCAGCTTAGTTTCATCGCTATAATTTGCATCTCGTGCATTACCCTCCTTCATTACCCTCCTTTCGACTCACACTTCATCACAATGAAGAATCGTGTCTCGCCTCCCCAGGTCTGCCTGTGCTGACCCCTCACACCCCACTAACCTGGTACTTCTTCCTCTTATCCAGCTCGTCTCTGAGCCGCTCCTCCAGCGGTTTGCCGTCGTGTTGGAGCGCCGTCTGGACAGCGGCTCGGCGGCCGGCCGGCCACTCGGCGGCCAGCTGGCGCAGCTCTGTCTCCGAGCTGGCGCAGCCCGGCTCCCGCGCCAGATGAGCTCGCAGCTCGGCCGAGAGCGGCCGCGTCGGCTCAGCAGACCCGCTGCCCGCCGCCGCAGCTGCGGGGTCCCGCTGACCGAGCCGGTGCAACCACCAGCTGAGGACCGGGTCAGGGGGGGGGGGGGATATACAGACAGGGGTCAGACAGGGGTCAGACAGGGGGTCAGATAGGGGCATCAGACAGGGATCAGACAGGGGCATCAGACAGGGGTCAGACAGGGGTCAGACAGGGGTCAGACAGGGGTCAGACAGGGGTCAGACAGGGGTCAGACAGGGGTCAGACAGGGGTCAGACAGGGGTCAGGCAGGGGTCAGGCAGGGGTCAGGCAGGGACATCAGACGGCGTTGTATGGATAACATCGGTGGAAAATGATAACATTGAGCATATTCAGCAGAACAATATTACAGCTATGTAATCATGTGCATAGCAATCATGGTCTGAATACAAATCCATCTACATTCTTTTATCATATTGTACATCCATACATGCCTTTTCACTAATTGTCTAATGATTCCGAGCCACCCGACATCCTAAGATGAGCGAAGCAAACCCCCGCCATTCAACCCAGCACTGTGCCCAGCCACCCAGCACCGCTCCCCAGCCACCCAGCACTGTGCCCAGCCACCCAGCACTGTGCCCAGCCACCCAGCACCGCTCCTCCAGCACCTCTCCCCAGCCACCCAGCACCTCTCCCCAGCCACCCAGCACCTCTCCTCCAGACACCCAGCACTGTGCCCAGCCACCCAGCACCGCTCCCCAGCCACCCAGCACCGCTCCCCAGCCACCCAGCACCTCTCCCCAGCCACCCAGCACCTCTCCTCCAGCCACCCAGCACCTCTCCTCCAGCCACCCAGCACCTCTCCTCCAGACACCCAGCACCTCTCCCCAGCCACCCAGCACCGCTCCCCAGCCACCCAGCACCTCTCCTCCAGCCACCCAGCACCTCTCCTCCAGACACCCAGCACCACTCCTCCAGCCACCCAGCACCTCTCCTCCAGCACCTCTCCTCCAGCCACCCAGCACCTCTCCTCCAGCACCTCTCCTCCAGCCACCCAGCACTGTGCCCAGCCACCCAGCACCGCTCCCCAGCCACCCAGCACCTCTCCTCCAGCCACCCAGCACCGCTCCCCAGCCACCCAGCACCGCTCCCCAGCCACCCAGCACCGCTCCCCAGCCACCCAGCACTGTGCCCAGCCACCCAGTACCGCTCCCCAGCCACCCAGCACCGCTCCCCAGCCACCCAGCACCTCTCCTCCAGACACCCAGCACCTCTCCTCCAGCCACCCAGCACTGTGCCCAGCCACCCAGCACCTCTCCTCCAGCCACCCAGCACCTCTCCCCAGCCACCCAGCACCTCTCCTCCAGACACCCAGCACCTCTCCTCCAGCCACCCAGCACCTCTCCCCAGCCACCCAGCACCTCTCCTCCAGACACCCAGCACCTCTCCTCCAGACACCCAGCACCTCTCCTCCAGCCACACAGCACCACTCCTCCAGCACCTCTCCTCCAGCCACCCAGCACCGCTCCCCAGCACCTCTCCCCAGCCACCCAGCACCTCTCCTCCAGACACCCAGCACCTCTCCTCCAGACACCCAGCACCGCTCCCCAGCCACCCAGCACCTCTCCCCAGCCACCCAGCACCTCTCCTCCAGACACCCAGCACCTCTCCTCCAGCCACCCAGCACCTCTCCCCAGCCACCCAGCACCTCTCCTCCAGCCACCCAGCACCTCTCCTCCAGCCACCCAGCACCTCTCCTCCAGCCACACAGCACCACTCCTCCAGCACCTCTCCTCCAGCCACCCAGCACCGCTCCCCAGCCACCCAGCACCGCTCCCCCAGCCACCCAGCACCACTCCTCCAGACACCCAGCACCACTCCTCCAGACACCCAGCACCTCTCTTCCAGCCACCCAGCACCTCTCCCCAGCCACCCAGCACCTCTCCTCCAGCCACCCAGCACCTCTCCCCAGCCACCCAGCACCTCTCCTCCAGCCACCCAGCACCTCTCCTCCAGCCACACAGCACCACTCCTCCAGCACCTCTCCTCCAGCCACCCAGCACCGCTCCCCAGCCACCCAGCACCGCTCCCCCAGCCACCCAGCACCACTCCTCCAGACACCCAGCACCACTCCTCCAGACACCCAGCACCTCTCCTCCAGCCACCCAGCACCTCTCCCCAGCCACCCAGCACCTCTCCCCAGCCACCCAGCACCTCTCCTCCAGACACCCAGCACCTCTCCTCCAGACACCCAGCACCACTCCTCCAGCACCTCTCCTCCAGCCACCCAGCACCGCTCCCCAGCCACCCAGCACCGCTCCCCCAGCCACCCAGCACCGCTCCCCAGCCACCCAGCACCGCTCCCCCAGCCACCCAGCACCTCTCCTCCAGCCACCCAGCACCTCTCCTCCAGCCACCCAGCACCGCTCCCCCAGCCACCCAGCACCTCTCCCCAGCCACCCAGCACCTCTCCTCCAGCCACCCAGCACCTCTCCTCCAGACACCCAGCACCTCTCCTCCAGCCACCCAGCACCGCTCCCCAGCCACCCAGCACCTCTCCCCAGCCACCCAGCACCTATCCTCCAGACACCCAGCACCTCTCCTCCAGCCACCCAGCACCGCTCCCCAGCCACCCAGCACCTCTCCCCAGCCACCCAGCACCTCTCCTCCAGACACCCAGCACCTCTCCTCCAGCCACCCAGCACCGCTCCCCAGCCACCCAGCACCGCTCCCCAGCCACCCAGCACCGCTCCCCAGCACCGCTCCTCCAGCCACCCAGCACCGCTCCCCAGCCACCCAGCACCTCTCCCCAGCCACCCAGCACCTCTCCTCCAGCCACCCAGCACCTCTCCTCCAGACACCCAGCACCTCTCCTCCAGACACCCAGCACCTCTCCTCCAGACACCCAGCACCACTCCTCCAGACACCCAGCACCTCTCCTCCAGACACCCAGCACCACTCCTCCAGCACCTCTCCTCCAGCCACCCAGCATCGCTCCCCAGCCACCCAGCACCTCTCCTCCAGACACCCAGCACCTCTCCTCCAGACACCCAGCACCACTCCTCCAGCACCTCTCCTCCAGCCACCCAGCACCGCTCCCCAGCCACCCAGCACCTCTCCTCCAGACACCCAGCACCTCTCCTCCAGACACCCAGCACCACTCCTCCAGCACCTCTCCTCAGGCCACCCAGCACCTCTCCTCCAGCCACCCAGCACCGCTCCCCCAGCCACCCAGCACCGCTCCCCAGCCACCCAGCACCGCTCCCCCAGCCACCCAGCACCTCTCCTCCAGCCACCCAGCACCTCTCCTCCAGACACCCAGCACCTCTCCTCCAGCCACCCAGCACCGCTCCCCAGCCACCCAGCACCTCTCCCCAGCCACCCAGCACCTCTCCTCCAGACACCCAGCACCTCTCCTCCAGCCACCCAGCACCGCTCCCCAGCCACCCAGCACCTCTCCCCAGCCACCCAGCACCTCTCCTCCAGCCACCCAGCACCGCTCCCCAGCCACCCAGCACCGCTCCCCAGCCACCCAGCACCGCTCCCCAGCACCGCTCCCCAGCACCGCTCCTCCAGCCACCCAGCACCGCTCCCCAGCCACCCAGCACCTCTCCCCAGCCACCCAGCACCTCTCCTCCAGCCACCCAGCACCTCTCCTCCAGACACCCAGCACCTCTCCTCCAGCCACCCAGCACCGCTCCCCAGCCACCCAGCACCTCTCCCCAGCCACCCAGCACCTCTCCTCCAGACACCCAGCACCTCTCCTCCAGCCACCCAGCACCGCTCCCCAGCCACCCAGCACCTCTCCCCAGCCACCCAGCACCTCTCCTCCAGCCACCCAGCACCGCTCCCCAGCCACCCAGCACCTCTCCCCAGCCACCCAGCACCTCTCCCCAGCCACCCAGCACCTCTCCTCCAGCCACCCAGCACCTCTCCTCCAGCCACCCAGCACCTCTCCTCCAGCCACCCAGCACCTCTCCCCAGCCACCCAGCACCTCTCCTCCAGCCACCCAGCACCTCTCCTCCAGCCACCCAGCACCTCTCCTCCAGACACCCAGCACCACTCCTCCAGCACCTCTCCTCCAGCCACCCAGCACCTCTCCCCAGCCACCCAGCACCTCTCCCCAGCCACCCAGCACCTCTCCTCCAGCCACCCAGCACCGCTCCTCCAGCACCTCTCCTCCAGCCACCCAGCACCTCTCCTCCAGCCACCCAGCACCTCTCCTCCAGCCACCCAGCACCTCTCCCCCAGCCACCCAGCACCTCTCCTCCAGCCACCCAGCACCTCTCCCCCAGCCACCCAGCACCGCTCCCCAGCCACCCAGCACCTCTCCTCCAGCCACCCAGCACCTCTCCTCCAGCCACCCAGCACCTCTCCCCCAGCCACCCAGCACCTCTCCTCCAGCCACCCAGCACCTCTCCCCCAGCCACCCAGCACCTCTCCTCCAGCCACCCAGCACCTCTCCTCCAGACACCCAGCACCTCTCCTCCAGACACCCAGCACCACTCCTCCAGACACCCAGCACCACTCCTCCAGCACCTCTCCTCCAGCCACCCAGCACCTCTCCCCAGCCACCCAGCACCTCTCCTCCAGCCACCCAGCACCTCTCCTCCAGCCACCCAGCACCTCTCCCCCAGCCACCCAGCACCGCTCCCCAGCCACCCAGCACCTCTCCTCCAGCCACCCAGCACCTCTCCTCCAGCCACCCAGCACCTCTCCCCCAGCCACCCAGCACCTCTCCTCCAGCCACCCAGCACCTCTCCTCCAGCCACCCAGCACCTCTCCTCCAGCCACCCAGCACCTCTCCTCCAGCCACCCAGCACCTCTCCTCCAGCCACCCAGCACCTCTCCCCCAGCCACCCAGCACCTCTCCTCCAGCCACCCAGCACCTCTCCCCCAGCCACCCAGCACCTCTCCTCCAGCCACCCAGCACCTCTCCCCCAGCCACCCAGCACCGCTCCTCCAGCCACCCAGCACCGCTCCTCCAGCCACCCAGCACCTCTCCCCCAGCCACCCAGCACCTCTCCTCCAGCCACCCAGCACCTCTCCCCAGCCATCCAGCACCGCTCCCCAGCCACCCAGCACCTCTCCTCCAGCCACCCAGCACCTCTCCTCCAGACACCCAGCACCTCTCCCCAGCCACCCAGCACCTCTCCCCAGCCACCCAGCACCTCTCCTCCAGACACCCAGCACCTCTCCTCCAGACACCCAGCACCTCTCCTCCAGACACCCAGCACCACTCCTCCAGCCACCCAGCACCTCTCCCCAGCCACCCAGCACCTCTCCCCAGCCACCCAGCACCTCTCCTCCAGCCACCCAGCACCGCTCCTCCAGCACCTCTCCTCCAGCCACCCAGCACCTCTCCTCCAGCCACCCAGCACCTCTCCCCCAGCCACCCAGCACCTCTCCCCCAGCCACCCAGCACCTCTCCTCCAGCCACCCAGCACCTCTCCCCCAGCCACCCAGCACCTCTCCTCCAGCCACCCAGCACCTCTCCTCCAGCCACCCAGCACCTCTCCTCCAGCCACCCAGCACCGCTCCCCAGCACCGCTCCTCCAGCCACCCAGCACCTCTCCCCCAGCCACCCAGCACCTCTCCTCCAGCCACCCAGCACCGCTCCCCAGCCACCCAGCACCGCTCCCCAGCCACCCAGCACCGCTCCCCAGCCACCCAGCACCTCTCCTCCAGCCACCCAGCACCTCTCCTCCAGCCACCCTGCACCTCTCCTCCAGCCACCCAGCACCTCTCCTCCAGCCACACAGCACCTCTCCTCCAGCCACCCAGCACCGCTCCCCAGCCACCCAGCACCTCTCCCCAGCCACCCAGCACCGCTCCTCCAGCCACCCAGCACCTCTCCTCCAGCCACCCAGCACCTCTCCTCCAGCCACCCAGCACCTCTCCTCCAGCCACCCAGCACCTCTCCCCAGCCACCCAGCACCGCTCCCCAGCCACCCAGCACCGCTCCCCAGCCACCCAGCACCTCTCCTCCAGCCACCCAGCACCTCTCCTCCAGCCACCCAGCACCTCTCCTCCAGCCACCCAGCACCTCTCCTCCAGCCACCCAGCACCTCTCCTCCAGCCACCCAGCACCTCTCCTCCAGCCACCCAGCACCTCTCCTCCAGCCACCCAGCACCTCTCCCCAGCCACCCAGCACCTCTCCTCCAGCCACCCAGCACCTCTCCTCCAGCCACCCAGCGCCTCTCCTCCAGCCACCCAGCACCTCTCATCCAGCCACCACTCACATGTCATCCTTGAGCAGTTTGAGTCGCCGTGTGAGGGTGATGCGCCGGTCGGAGACGACGCTCATCAGGTTAAAGCGGATGTCGTGGTAAGGCTGGCCGCTGGTCGCGATCCCGAGCCGGTCCGAGATCACACGCCGGAACTTGTCCGTCCACTCCTCGTCCGACGCCCACGGGCCTGTCGGATGTTAACGTCACACGGCGTCACACACCGTCACACGGTGTCACACGGTGTCACACACCGTCACACGGCGTCACACGGCGTCACACGGCGTCACACACCGTCACACGGTGTCACACACCGTCACACGGCGTCACACGGCGTCACACGGCGTCACACGGTGTCACACGGTGTCACACGGTGTCACACACCGTCACACGGTGTCACACGGTGTCACACGGTGTCACACGGTGTCACACACCGTCACACGGCGTCACACGGCGTCACACGGCGTCACACATCACACGGGATCACACAGCTGTGACACGACATCACACAGTGTCACACATCTGCCACACGACATCACACAGTATGACTCGGCATCACATGGTGTCACACAGCTGGCACACGACATCACACGACATCACACAGCTGGCACACGACATCACACGACATCACACAGCTGGCACACGGCATCACACGACATCACACAGCTGGCACACGACATCACACGACATCACACAGCTGGCACACGACATCACACAGCTGGCACACGACATCACACGACATCACACAGCTGGCACACGACATCACACGACATCACACAGCTGGCACACGGCATCACACGACATCACACATCTGCCACACGACATCACACGACACCACACAGCTGGCACACGACATCACACGACATCACACAGCTGGCACACGGCATCACACGACATCACACATCTGCCACACGACATCACACAGTATGACTCGGCATCACATGGTGTCACACAGCTGGCACACGACATCACACAGCTGGCACACGACATCACACGACATCACACAGCTGGCACACGACATCACACGACATCACACAGCTGGCACACGGCATCACACGACATCACACATCTGCCACACGACATCACACAGTATGACTCGGCATCACATGGTGTCACACAGCTGGCACACGACATCACACAGCTGGCACACGACATCACACGACATCACACAGCTGGCACACGACATCACACGACATCACATAGCTGGCACACGACATCACACAGCTGGCACACGGCATCACACGACATCACACATCTGCCACACGACATCACACGACATCACACAGCTGGCACACGGCATCACACGACATCACACATCTGGCACACGGCATCACACGACATCACACAGCTGGCACACGACATCACACGGCATCACACAGCTGGCACACGGCATCACACGACATCACACAGCTGGCACACGACATCACACGACATCACACAGCTGGCACACGGCATCACACATCACACATCTGCCACACGACATCACACAGTATGACTCGGCATCACATGGTGTCACACAGCTGGCACACGACATCACACGACATCACACAGCTGGCACACGACATCACACGACATCACACATCTGCCACACGACATCACACATCACACAGCTGGCACACGACATCACACGACATCACACAGCTGGCACACGACATCACACGACATCACACAGCTGGCACACGACATCACACAGCTGGCACACGACATCACACGACATCACACAGCTGGCACACGACATCACACGACATCACACAGCTGGCACACGGCATCACACGACATCACACAGCTGGCACACGACATCACACGACATCACACAGCTGGCACACGGCATCACACGACATCACACATCTGCCACACGACATCACACAGCATCACACGGTGTCACTCAGCTCACTTGGAGACAGCAATCAGCCGACCACGGGCCTGCCGGCGGTTACTGTCACACTGTTACTGTCACACTGTTACTGTCACACAGTTACTGTCACACTGTTACTGTCACACAGTTACTGTCGCACTGTTACTGTCACAGTTACTGTCACACAGCCAGAACGAGGAAGGTAAGCTGAGCGGCTACATGGTGGTACCAGATTCATTATCGACACTAGATTTCACGAAACAAACAAAATTAACGAGAGGAAAACGTGAATGTGGGGCAGTAGAAATAGACCAGGCCAGTACACAACTGGTCTTACCGGGACATCGTAACCTGACAGCACGAGTGACTACCTGCAAACAAAAACAGCCGTGACCCGACCGTGACCCGACCGAGCCACACCGCCACACCGCTGCACACAGGGACAGCTGGTACCGCGTGTCTCTTACCGTGGTCGATCGGCCCGGGCTTCAGGCCGTCCAGCTCGAACAGCCGGCCGTTGATGGGCACGTAGCTGACGTAGTGAAACGTCTCGGCGGCGGAGCGTCCCACCGGCAGGCCGACGGCCGGCCGCTCCTGCACCCGGTGAGCCTGCTGCGCCGCGTGCGAGTTGTGCGCCCAGGCCAGCTCTGCCGTGTTACCGATCGCCAGACCCTGGAGACAGGGACAGACAGGTGCGACACAGCATCCGTTAGGACGGCTGCCATTACACACAGAGGACAGTATCGGTTTGGCGTTCACAGGCGACGATCTGAATGAAGTCGAAGTCAAATGCCGTGAAGTAGTCTATATCTACACCGAAACATAGCACGTAACACGTCAGCCCTTGTGCAAGACAAAATAGCGAGAACCGTTGCTCGTTCACCTTGTTTTCTGGATTCATCCCTTCCACATGATGTTTGAAGTTGGTCAGCGTCGGTCCGAGGTCGACGTCACAGCAGTTGAGCAGGATCGAAACCAGCGCGTGCGTAGCACAACTGTTGGGAACCACCTGCAATGCATACAGACATGTGTGTAACAAGGGGACAATATAACCGTTAAGGCGCCGTAGTTGGCGATGAACGAGCGAGCGCGAAGGACATGTATGGGGAATTTCAACTCGATCAGGTAAGTAGTTTCTGAGATACAAAAAAAGGTGCACACGTGCGCACGTGCAGAGGCACCCACCTTTGACTTGTGGGAAAGTGGGGGCTGATAGATCCCTAACCACACACCAAATTTGAACACAATCGGCTCAGCCGTTCCTGATATATAGAATAGGGGTGTGCACATGCGCACGTGCAGAGCCACCCCACACCTGACTTGTGGAAAGGCAGCGGCTGAGAGGTCTCTAACCACGCACCAAATTCGAACACAATCGGCTCAGTCGTTCCTGAGATACAGAATAGGGATGTGCACGTGCGCACGTGCAGAAGCACCCCACCCCTGACTTGTGGGAAAGTGGCGACTGAGGGGTCGCTAACCACACACCAAATTTGCACACAATCTGTCCAGCCGTTGCGGAGTTTTTGCGAGAAAACACCTTTCAACACCCCTCACGCGGCACGCGGCACGCACCACGCGCCACGCGCCACGCGCCACGCGCCACGCGCCACGCGCCACGCGCAGTGGACTCACCCACATGATTCGTCACTGGTCTCAAACAGGGTAGGTTGGATGGGGCTGCTCAGCAAAGAAGCCCGCGTGTCAATTCGACGAGCGGTTGCAAACATATGAGCTTCTCAAAGGCGTCGCCACGGGCCGGACCGTTCATATTCAGATTTTCCCCATATACCACGGAAGGGAAGGTCAAAACAAACAAAGTTACGTATGACGCACGTATGTGTTAGAGGAACAACAGACAAACATGTGAATGTCATAAGTTACTAAACTATTTAATAGGTGAATATCAAAACATACAACACCTAAACACAAGACGCCATAATGAACACCATAAAACTAGATTTGCACACATACATTTTATTTTGTTTCAAGTTAAAATAGTATCCTCCCCGAAATTCAAACAAGGAGGTAACATTATATACATGGAACTGCTCATGCAAAACTAATAAAAACGGAGTACATGTAAGCCAGTGTAAGGTTTCCACGAACCTGTTGTGCAAAGAATATGCTGTTGACCTCCTCCTCGTCCATGAGGAAGCTGTCCTTGTCGCTGGTCTGTCTGCGCGCGCGCCGCTCCTCCATCCAGCGGAACAGCAGGATGAAGCCGAACGTCTGCTCGTCGGCAGACTTGCTGATGTCGTAAATCTCCTCTACCTGGAGACCCTTGACGCCGAAATCCTCCAGCAGCAGCGTGAACAGACCTGCGATGACCGGACAGCAGCCCCAGTCAGTCAGGGGGGCTCGGAGCGAACCAGCAGCGGGGGCCGGCTGCAGCGGCAACGATGCCAGAAGAGGCACAGCACGGCCTCTTTGATTATCATATGGTGCGACATGTGGCCACGATCGCCACGCACCAGTCTCTCGGGACCTCTGATTCAGCTTCACGATCGCCGCGCACCAGTCTTTCGGGACCTCTGATTCAGCTTCACGATCGCCGCGCACCAGTCTCTCGGGACCTCTGATTCAGCCTCACGATCGCCGCGCACCAGTCTCTCGGGACCTCTGGTTCAGCTTCACGATCGCCGCGCACCAGTCTCTCGGGACCTCTGATTCAGCTTCACGATCGCCGCGCACCAGTCTCTCGGGACCTCTGATTCAGCTTCACGATCGCCGCGCACCAGTCTCTCGGGACCTCTGATTCAGCCTCACGATCGCCGCGCACCAGTCTCTCGGGACCTCTGGTTCAGCTTCACGATCGCCGCGCACCAGTCTCTCGGGACCTCTGATTCAGCTTCACGATCGCCACGCACCAGTCTCTCGGGACCTCTGATTCAGCTTCACGATCGCCGCGCACCAGTCTCTCGGGACCTCTGATTCAGCCTCACGATCGCCGCGCACCAGTCTCTCGGGACCTCTGATTCAGCTTCACGATCGCCGCGCACCAGTCTCTCGGGACCTCTGATTCAGCTTCACGATCGCCGCGCACCAGTCTCTCGGGACCTCTGATTCAGCCTCACGATCGCCGCGCACCAGTCTCTCGGGACCTCTGATTCAGCTTCACGATCGCCGCGCACCAGTCTCTCGGGACCTCTGCTTCAGCTTCACGATCGCCGCGCACCAGTCTCTCGGGACCTCTGCTTCAGCTTCACGAGGAGCTGACGAGGCAGAGTAGCACACTGTGACCCGTGCTGAGGCGCTGTCAATGCCCGCCAGCCCACATAACACCTAACGTAAGTCTGATTGGGCCAACTTACAGGATGCCTGCGAAGGTACCCTGGCTGGGGTGAGGTCGGAGGCACATTGGAGAGTTGATGCTTGACCTTCCAACTTGCTTCACAACTGCCCCGCGGAGAACAGGTGACTGTTGGCTGTGATGATGCTGTAACTAGGCCATTCAGACAGGGAGCACACAGGACTGAAGCACATCAATAACCTGTTGGCTGTGGCGATGCTGTAACTAGTTCATTCAGACAGGGAGCACACAGGACTGAAGCACATCAATAACCTGACTCAGACATCAATTCAGCAAAACATGCTGTGAACAGATATCACCATCAAAAAGTAACAGCAGAGCTAACACTACAATTGAATAGGTAACATTGCAAAAGTATTGACATTCACTTGTACTGACCTGGATCACTTTCCAGCTCCATCCAGCCATCATACAGATGGCTCAAGCCCAGCAACATCTTCCTTGGATTAAGAAGTACTTAGCAATCTGAAAGCATAGATACCTGTCACAGCCAAATGCACATTTGTTATGACAGTTTGGTTATGATTGCTATAGCCATAGGACAAAAGACACAAAGAAGGCAGCACTGATTCCATTTAGATTAGTGTTTTCTCACTTTTTAAAAAGGTGGAAATTTTATGATATTGTACATGATAACTTTGGGTATTCATATTCTCAATCCAAATTCCATGTTCTGAAATTATATTCTCAATCCAAATTCCATGTTCTGAAATTGCTGGCTAGCTGGAGTACTCACTAAACAGATATTGTTAACAACACCAGTGAGTTAACAATACATGAATTCATGAAAAGGCTGAAGAAAATAAACACTTGCCCTTTAAAAAGCAGACAACATTGTTTAAGTCCTTAATCAGCCATAGAGGAATACAATTTCGGCTCACCAACAGTATTAAATTACAATTGCTGCTGCTTCAATCATTGAACATGGTCAACAGTCAACACCAGTGACAATCACATCATGCCCTGGCCACTTACATGTGTCATTTTTTCTGAAACAATTATCTTGCCATCAATGTTTATGCACTCATTTATATCAGAGAGAGAATATTCAATATGACCATGTTGGTTTCACTTGCACCCATTTTTATTGTAAAGGATATTAATACGCTTCTAGTGCTGATATGCCTTGACTATTTAGGGTACCTATGTGCTATATGCATCTTACAAATACAGGAGATAAATAAATGGATTTCCAAGCAGTAAACATAGGTATGAAATGGGTGGGCAGAAATTGGAGCAGATTGAAATATTTAGGTGTCCGTCGTGGTAAACAGTGCAGTAGACTATCAGCATCAGACCAGGGCGTAGAAGATAGGAAAAAGGCACTTATAATGCTGGGGCCATTAACAGAAATGTATCCTTCAAAAGTGAAGAGGTAATGACAAAACTGCATTGTGCATACGTTAGACCACATTTGGAGTATTGTGTGTAAGCCTGGTTTCCAAGATATGAGAAAGATTGCTGGTTGTTAGAAAGAGTTAAAAATGGGCAACACAAATTGTAATTGTCTTGGTAGTTTGCATTATGAAGATAGATTAAAGAAATTGGGTATGTTTTCAATTAGATATAGAAGGCTAAGAGAAGATCTGATTGAAGTCTTCACATTTGTAAATGGTTAGCATTCTGGATACTTAAAGGGAATGTTTGAGTTCAATAGGGAAAATCGAGGTAGATGTCATCAGCATAAACTCATTATGAAACAAAGTAGGACTAGGCTACAACAATCATTTTCCAATAGAAGGGTTGTAGGACATTGGAATAAGCTACCAGGGGATGTCGCTGCTGCAGTGACACTTGCCTCCTTCAAAGTTCTATTAGATAAATACTTTACAGAGAAGGGATTAGTTCATAAATACTTGTGGGGTTAGGCTTCTTTTAGGCAGGTAGAGTAAGGAGATTTGAAGGGGCAAGACTGGTGGAGGGGGGATGTGCAACCTCGGATGGGCCCGAGTCTCTTTGCTGCACTTTTATTTTATGTTTTTGTCTTTAAGTGTTCTTTTGAGTGAGAAGACATGTCCTCAGCATCCACACCATCAACGACTGGAACTCGCTCCCCCATCAGTTGTGCAGGCCTCATCACTCAACCTCTTCAAATCCCGACTTCACTGACACTGGGACCCCATCATGTACCAAATTCCTACCCAGACTGAGCCTTGATCCCCAGTAATGAGCTGGATGAGAATAGGACATACAGGCATGTGCCTTTCAAAATTCCCAACAGTGTAAGGTAAGGTAAAGATTCTCAAGCACTGTGTAAGGAGCCTCAGGCTATGGAGCTGCCACTGAAATCACAATGATGTCTGCACGTCACTGTTTTGTGTTACACACTGCACATCTTGTCATGTGGTCACAGTTCAATGCCCTCACCCTGGAGCATGATGTTACAGCTTCCCCCAAAGCTTCTTATCCCTGTCGCTGATTCACCAACAGACCGTCCTCACAATGCTCATGTCACAAAGAATACAGCTCTTGTGTTAGTAAGGCACACCATATATCAATGTGTTGTGCATGACCCCCTAGCAATGTCATGCCAAAGCAAGAGGCAAAATGGACAGGAGAATCATTACCTACTGACCACATCTCTCACTCACCAATAATCAAATAATCATCACAATCATAGTAAACAAATTAACACTTGGATGGCAGGGCTCAGGAACATGGTTGGCAAAGTTGCTGTTAGCTGGTATACATTTTGTACTCTTTTGAAATTTGTGTACTCTTGAAAATGGGAAAATTAACATAATCAAATCAAATATGATTAATAATCATATTGTATTTGATTCAGTCAACTGGATCAAGCTCTGGAGACCTCAAGCCCTCAATCAGAATACAAAATATTACAAAATGTATACCAGCAAACAGCAACTTTGCCAACCATGCTCAGGAAGCTATGCTGATGGTAATGCTTATGTGCATCAATATCGATTCCCATACAACAAAACATTCCACAAATTAACATACCTCAATTAATTGTAATGGAACTCAACAAACAGTGTTTAACTCAAATTGAACTGCGACTTCATCGTAGACTTAATATCAATACGGCCCCGAAAATTGAAATGGGGAAATTTAAATTGAATACAAAATGGAATGTTCATACACTTCTTGGTGGGTTAAGGCGCGTAGCTGCTTGGTAAATGTTCTTCTTCATGGGTTGTTAGGGCGCGTAGCTCTGCGGGGCGCTTGGCAATATTCATACACAAAAATATACAAAAATCACGAAAATCGTCCACCGATCTCGACACCGATGCGTCATAAACGTCTGAACTCTGTGTTTCCAAATTTGGCTCTCCTTATTTTGAATTTTTTTTTGTACCCTAGGGAGTATTTATTAGTCTTGAGATTTTGAATTCATATTCCTATTTCCTTTCAGTGTATTTCCATGGATAAAGATGCAACGCAAATATTTAATCATATTATGTGTTCAGGTATACATTCGCATTTCAAACTACCTTATATTTGAAGAACAACGTGGTAACTATTTACCACCCATAGCACACACACACACACATAGCATAGCAGGGGGAATTCTTTACTTGCCTTCAAATTCGCTTCCCGCTTTAAATTTGCTTCTGTGTGCTTGTGTCGGAGGTAACTTTATATATACTTATACCTTTCATACTTTTATTTGAATACTTACCCCAAGCTCTTTGAACATAAGTTGCAACAGGTACATATTCACCAAGAGTGCAAGTATGCAGGGTGTGACTGTGAATTGTGATACCAAGCAGTGGTGGCGGAACGGTTCTGGACAAGGGGATCACTTCGATTTCACTCCTCAAATTTACTCTTCAGGAGGCATGGTCGTCAGAATTTATTTCCGATTTGGAAAATTGTGAGGGTGGATCGGTATGAAGTAAACAATTCGGAACAACTTTTTAATTTTCGGTTTTTCGATACAATGAATTCCTGACTACCTTAAAGCCACTTTTTGAAAACATGTTTGGTCCTCAGGACACTGCTGCTGTTCAACGGACCATCAAGTGCCGATGATGGGTAAATCGCTGTAACAACCAATTGGCTGAATTTGTGTATGCTCATGCACACTGAATATGCAGATGCACACTTAGGGCCCCTCAAGCCGACCAACAGCCCCCTAGGCCGACTGAGGTCTCAAGACAAACAAATGCCCCCTCAAGCTGACTGAAGGCCCCACAGGTCAACATAGGACACCTTCAGGCTGACAGAGGGCCCCTCAGGCCAACATAGGGCCCCTCAGGCCAACATAGGGTCCCTCAGGCCCACATAGGGCCCCTCAGGCCAACATAGGGCCCCTCAGGCTGACATAGGGCCCCTCAGGCCGACATAGGGCCCCTCAGGCCGACATAGGGCCCCTCAGGCAGACAGAGGACCCCTCAGGCTGACATAGGGCCCATCAGGCTGACAGAGGGCCCATCAGGCAGACAGAGGGCCCCTCAGGCCGACCAAGGGCCCCCAGACCAACACAGGGCCACCCCAGACTGACAGAGGGCCCTGAGACCAGTGGCGGTCGCAGGGGGGGGGGGGGGGGGGGCATGCAGGCCATGCCACTCCCCCAAAGGCCCATTAAGGGGGCCAACATATATTTTGCTCCCCCCAGTCACTTGGAGCCCAGGTCCCACTGAAGGGCCCACCTGGGCTTCAGGCCAGAGTGAGCCCTCTGGAGATCGGAGAGGGCCCTCTGGAAGCTAGAGGAGGCCCGCCCACTGGGAGCCAGCATGCTCTCCCCCCCCCCCCCCCCCAGAGGCCAAAGTGAGCCCTTGAGGTTAGAGTAGGCCTTCTGTAGGTCAGGCAGAGAGGGCCCTCTGGAGGTGACAGCGGGCCCTGTGGAGGCAGAGTGGGACCCTGGAATCCAGATAGGATCCTCTGGAATCCAGAGGGGGCCCTATGGTGGTGAGTGTGATCTCTCTGGAGGCCAGAGTGGTGGTCCTGTATGTCAGAGTGGGCCCTCTGGACGCCAGAGGGGCCAATGATATCCAGAGGGGCCCTATGGAGGCTGGATAGGGCCCTATGAAGGACAGAGTGGCACACTGGAGGCCAGCGAGGGCCATCTGGAGGCTGAAGTGGGCCCTCTGGAGGTGGCGGCAGCAGTGGGCCCTCTGGAGGTGGAGGCCGGAGTGAGCTCTGGAGGTCAGAGTATGCCCTCTGGAGGCCACATGGGACTCACATGGCTAGGAACAAATTGTGAAAAATCGAAAGCTCCTGAAAAATGCAATCGCCAAAGTGTCCTCAAATTTTAGCCTAGGTCAATAGTTCAGGCTCCAGAGGTCATCAAAGGTCAAAAATGCTATTTTTGGCAAACCTGTTTTTCGCAAATAACTTTTTACCGAATAAAGATAAAGCAATAATTTTGACGCCATCGTGTTTGTCTCATCAAGGCACTTCAAATCTTATTCATGTTGACCAGGTTAGGTCAACCGATACATTTTACCTCGGGTCAAGGTCAAGTGGTGACCCAAGTAGGTCATGTTGTATATTGGGAGACGTGTCTCGACGAGACAAACACATTGGTGCCGGTTTCACTTCTCTATCCTCATTCGGTCGAGAGTTATTGCCAAAAAGTGTTGGTGGCCTCGGATGACCTTGGCTAACCCTGTAGAGGTCACTGAACAAAAATTGCACCTGGATCATCAGTAATGGCCTATGATAACATAAACCAGACGGAATTGGACTAATATCATACATATCCAGGGGCGGATCCAGAGACTTCAAGGGGGGGGGGGGGTCGGGTCATCAATTGCAGTGGTGCCCCTACCTATACCCAAATCTGAAAACTCAACGGATTTGGTCCACTATATTTTGACGTTGCCCCTATTTCAGTTTTGTTTTGTATTGACAAAACGTTGGCTATTGATATTTGCAATATTAGTCGTACCATTTCTATCATTTAAAGTGCCGTGAATGGTGCTAAAATACACAATTTGTACAGTCAAGGGCGGCCCCAGACTGCGGATGAAAAATTGACCAAGAGGGTAGTCTAGGTTCGTGACCAGGGGGTAGAATAGCACATCTCATGAAGGTGTTAGCCGTTTTTACGAGCAGTAAATCTCTAAATATAAGTAGCCTATTCTATCCTGAAGAGGGAGCTAGGCAGATCCTAAAAGACCGCTGTGCCTTGGGAAATTTGCTGTGTATGATAGAGTTGTGCCTATTCTCCTTTATGATTGGTCAAAACACGTTTTAAACATGTACGTCCTACATATCATACTTGACCAGTAAACCTGACTGATGGACCTGTAAATGTTCCACAGTTCCACAATCTTCAGAGAGGTCTGATGAACACCTGTCTGGACTGGTCCTCGTCAACTTCTCCATCTCCGCCAGGCTCCCCTCTGATCGGGGGGCTCAACAATCGGCGGCAGCAGAAGCACTTCCATGACGGTAAGCACTCAATGTATGTAATGCAAGCTGTGGGCTTTTGTTATTCTCCAGCGCCCATGGCCACAGGGGCGTGGCAACTACTTTGAAGTGGGGGGGGGGGAACTTTTTGGCAATCCTATGGCAAAAATGAAGACTGAAGAGAAGCAACGTGTGCCGCTCTTTTCCGTACCCAATACTGCTTATTGCCAATAGTATGTCATATATTGAAGGAAATGAGTATCAATATCATATAAGGAAGTGGGTCGCCTGACAAGCAAAACAAAAACTAGAGAGTAGCTGGTAAACATGAAGAAGTTGTGACACTGGTACTAGGGTCACTCAAAGTCGGAGAAGCGGAACTGGAGAAGCGGAACGAAGAACGTGCCTGAATCCAGAACCGGCGGGCTTGACTTACTCCCGAACCTGAGGTAGCTGGTTAGGTGATGTGCCGGGCTCGCACCAAGTTGACCATGGCAAAATCGTGCATTTATCATACATTTGGTACGAGTACCATACTTAGCTTCAACCGAGGTATGCTATGCCGTGTTTTACGGTGTTATGGTCAATGTTTCAGGTATGTTTTTATGAAATTATCGTTATACGGTCGTACTCAAGCAAATGCTGGCAAACCAATGCATTTAGAACACACGCATTTGTCAGAGAAAAAGGCTTGTCTATACTTATATATAAGTAAGCTAATTAATTATTTTGTTTGCTAGTTAACTGTTGCCGAATTAAGGTCCATTAACCCTCGCCCTACGGTAGCTTTTTTCACCTTCGCCCTACGGAGGGGGGTCCTAAAAAGAACCCCCTGTTAACTTCCAAACCAAGCAACATAGAACAACGCGGTAAGAACCAACATGTTGCCTGTCATGTTTGGAATCTAACGGTATACAATTTTTAGGTTTCGGGTCCACGAGTGACCTTCCAGGTCCAGTGAATGACCTCGATCGACCACGTCCAGAACAGCGATTTTGCTATGTCAGAAAACCTCAAAATTAAAAATTGGTAAATGTAAATAAAAAGACATGTTCCTAGACCAATTTTTTCTCAAATACAGAACAGGTAATTATTTGTTCGTATCTGGTCAAAAAAAGTAATAAAAAATGACGTCATGAGTTTCTTACACTTAGGGAGCCATCACTCAGTCCAAAATAGAGATATTGTTTTAAAATTTGGTTTAGGTATTGTCCATACTCAGTTCTCTCACATTATTCCGTTTTTTTAAACATATTTGAAAATTTTGATTTTGTGGTGATTAAAAAAATCGTTTTTGTTCATTTTAGGGGTCAAAAACCCAAAATTTCGGACATCCGAGATTGCCATTTTAAAGAGAATGACATTTTATATCTTTTCTGAATTGCGTTAGCTTTAAAACTCTGTTTTCTAAGATTTTTCAAACATTTATCGTTTTTCCACCAACATAACGTCATCAAAACATCATTATCTCCCAAATTACTCAACTAATTTCAATGCAAATTTTACAACATACGTCTAATTGTTGTAAACTCAGCTACTAAAAAATTCAGCAAGATTCGCTGCATTAAAAACAAAGTTTGGTAAGAAGAAAAAAACTCAGGGGGGGGGGTGTCGTTTTAGGACCCCCTCTTCTCCCCACCACGGTAGGGCGAGGGTTAACACGCGCACTGACGGGGGTTCGCGCCAACCACGAACTGCCAGGGAGAGGGGGGGGGGGGGATTTCCGCCCCCCCCCCTACTATCTCGAAAACAACGCAACGTAGCGACGAGCAGAAAACGGTGTTAAATAGCATTTCGGCTTTATATGAGTGTCCTTGATAAAATCGTCTATATCTCGATAACTAAAAGAGCCAGCGACGCGCGGAAGAAGTGTTTGAAAAATGGAATTTGCTGTCGCTAATGTTCTCGTTACTCCGTTATATCGTCAAACAATGTAACGGAAGTTACAATTACTCCGTTACTCCGTTACTTTTGTAAAACGAAGTGATATTAATTCCGACAGAATGAAGATATATAATTCAAACCGGTACCAATGTGTTTCTCTCGTCGAGATACCTTTCCCAATATGCAGCATGACCACCTTGGGTCACCGCTTGACCTTGACCTGAGATCAAATTTATAAGTTGACCTATACTGGTCAACTTGAATATATTCCGGAGCGCCTTGGCGAGATGAACACAATGGCGTAAATATTATTGCCTTATATGTATTAGCTGAAAAGTTATTTGCGAAACACTGTTTTGTCATGAATAGTTTTTTTGGTCTTTGATCAGCTCTGCAGCCTAAACTATTGAGCTGAGCTAACATTTGAGGACACCATGGCGATGGCATGATTCAAGAGCTTTCGATTGATTTTTTCGTTTGTTCCTATCTATCTTAGTTTTTGATATATTTTGGGGTTTCTAGAGCAAAGTGCTAAGAAAAATCATATTTGACCCCATTTGACTTGAAAATTTTGACCTAGGGTCATGCAAATTTCGCAAAACAGAGTTTGCTACAGAACCTCTCTACCCTACAAATTGCGTTATTTTAGCTCCTATGGAGGGCGAGATCTTAGAGGGGCGGAATCGCCCCCCCCCCCCCCTCCAGTGCGTGTAATTCTCAGAGGCTCGCTAGTCGCTGGTCGTTACTCGAAGCTCGCCTTTATCATAAACTAGTTCCGCCAGCTTGCCGCCGGCCTATATCAGCTGACGAACATTGTCAACGTTTCGCGGCATCGGGATCGGGAGACAGCTACCTTTATCGCAGTCATTGCGCATTGCGCCGCATTATTAAAGGGAAATAATGACCTTTTGATTTTGTTAACAACAATTTCATTGGCTACCGTTATGGCACTACAATGCTGTGATCTAAATTTAACCCGCGCACTGCAGGGGGTTTGCGCCGAACACGAACTGCAGGGGGGGGGGGGGGGGGGGGGGGGGGTGATTGCCTCCCCCGCGTGAGATCTCGAAAACTACGCTAAGTAGCGACAAGCGGAAAACGGAGTTTGATAGCTTGATACAAGTTCTATCGAAAGTATTTAGTACTTTTTTAGGTCAGGCCAAAATTGAGGTCACCAGAGGTCATCAAAGGTCAAATTTTCCATTTGTTCCTGTTTTTTGGACTTCGCTCCAGAAATTCCCATATATCTCGGAAACTATGCTAGCTAGAAACAAACGAAAAAAGCGATCGCCGGACATTGAAATTTGCAATCGACAAGGTGTCCTCAAATTTGATCTAAGGTCAATATTTGAGGCTCCAGAGGTCACAAGGAAAAACAAAATGCTGTTTTTTTTTTGCAAAACCGTGTTTTGCAGATAACTTTTTACTTAATAAAGCTAACGGAAAACTGTTTACGCCATTGCGTTTGTCTCGTCAAGGCGCTTTGAATTATATACATGGTGCCCGTGTTAGGTCAACTTAAACATTTGACCACAGGTCACGTGATCTTGACCTGAGGTCAAGACCCAAATAGGTCATGTTGCATATAGGGAGACGTGTTTCGACGAGACAAACACAATTATGTCGGTTTTACTTCTCTATCTGTATTATGTCGCGAGTAATTGACAAACAAGTGATGGTGAACTCTGATGAACTCCAATGACCCCAAAGGGGTCACTGAACAAAACGTGCACTTGGATCATCAAAACAAATCCTATGATAACATGATCCAGAAGTAATTGGACTAATATCATGCATATCCTTGAAATAGGAAGCATTTTAATATTTCCCCATTTACTTATTATGGAGAGGTGACGAAATTGACCTGACCTCAGGTCACCGATATCACAATTCCGAGATACACGAATTGTAAGTACTTATGCCCTTATGACACCCTGTAAGTTTCAAACTGATCGGTGCGAAACTCTGACTTTGGCGCAACAGCAAACGTTTTTGGAGGTGGGGTGGGGTCACTTGACCTGGTCTGGTGACCTGACTTGAGATGACCCGAGGCAATTTTTTTCTTCTCAAAGTGTGCGCAATTGATGTCCTAACAGGTGTGCCAAAACCCGGCGGCGCGCAGCTGCGCGCCGCCGTTTTTCGCTATCTGAGAAAAACATGAAGGGGGGGGGGGAGGAGGAGGAGGGGAGGGGGCGGAAATCAACCCCCCTGCAGTGCGCGGGTTAAGAATTAAAAAAAAAATCCCTAATTAAAAGTTGGAAGATTATGATCAGTATTTTCCCTCCACTATTGGATAGCGACACACTGGCGCTTTTGTATGAATCTGTTCAACGTTGTTGAATGGGCACTTCGAAACAAATCGCCGACACTAAATAGGTCGCCGTCGATTTGCATCGATGAGCTTCCGATTGAATTGCCAGTTTTTGTATTGTTTGTTAATTGTAAAGGATGGGTGGACATATAATCATAAGCAGAACGCAACATATATTTTCCACACCATTGCGTACAAAAGCAATACGGGAAAAGCCCGGAGTTTGAGGGAAACCGAAAAGTACCTTGCAAGTACCGGTCATTACAAGTGTGGAACGCTCATATCAAGTTTAACTTGAAATATCTCTCGGAAGGAGTTTTTATATGCAAAATACGATGAATTTACATCATATTTTGGCCTCCTCTGTCGATTTCAAGTGCTAACTCCATTTTAGTGGAAAAGGTCATTATTTCCCTTTAAGCAACAGCTCAACGGGTACGATATTCGGCAGCCCTTAACACCACATGACATTCTATTTTGTTTACGTGTGTAAGACATTGATTGCGCTGGTGCGAATAAACCCGGGCGTGAAGAGAAACAAATATAGCAAAAAAGTAACTGAGTAACGGAGTAACGGATTAAAAAGTAACGAAGTAACGGACCACAAAAGTAACTTCCGTTACTCGGTCCGTTACTGTAAACAAAATGTAACGAGTCCGTTACTTCGTTACTCAAAAAAGTAACTTCGTTAGTAACGGAGTAACGGAGTAACGTCCCGGTGCTCACCTATGGATAGTACAATACAGTAACCTGTGACCTGCCCCGTCCTGACCTGGCTGGACCGGGTCACTGTCACGATGGCCGCCTCATGGTGACCTGTGCCCTGCCCCGTCCTGACCTGGCTGGACCGGGTCACTGTCACGATGACCGCCTCATGGTGACCTGTGACCTGCCCCGTCCTGACCTGGCTGGACCGGGTCACTGTCACGATGACCGCCTCATGGTGACCTGTGACCTGCCCCGTCCTGACCTGGCTGGACCGGGTCACTGTCACGATGACCGCCTCATGGTGACCTGTGACCTGCCCCGTCCTGACCTGGCTGGACCGGGTCACTGTCACGATGACCGCCTCATGGTGACCTGTGACCTGCCCCGTCCTGACCTGGCTGGACCGGGTCACTGTCACGATGACCGCCTCATGGTGACCTGTGACCTGCCCCGTCCTGACCTGGCTGGACCGGGTCACTGTCACGATGACCGCCTCATGGTGACCTGTGACCTGCCCCGTCCTGACCTGGCTGGACCGGGTCACGATGACCGCCTCATGATGTGATGTTTGCCATGTGTGCTCTGTGAATACAGTGCTATGAATATCGACCTAATCCTTTCAGGGATAACCTGAACACATGCCATCTTTGAGTTTGTCTTACTTGTATCTGTGTACCTTTCTACCAGCTGATGTATGTAATATGGTCATAGCAGTAACTCAGTGCGCCCATTAACACCTCACAGTTGTACTGCTATATGAGTTTGCTGACCGTTTTCGTGATTGGTGTTTTGTCTGGTCAGGTCGGCACAGTCTGGTCCAGGATGCCCCGGATGCGACTCTGGCGTGTCCCGGGCGAGCCCTGCTCAGAGGCGGCACCGTCCGACAGCCATTCTCCGCCGACACAGCTGGCTCCGGCCCGTGTGTCCCGCTCTCTGAGGTAGGCCCAGCCGACACAGCCAGCTCCGGCCCGTGTGTCCCGCTCTCTGAGGTAGGCCCAGCCGACACAGCCAGCTCCGGCCCGTGTGTCCCGCTCTCTGAGGTAGGCCCAGCCGACACAGCCAGCTCCGGCCCGTGTGTCCCGCTCTCTGAGGTAGGCCCAGCTGACACAGCCAGCTCCGGCCCGTGTGTCCCGCTCTCTGAGGTAGGCCCAGCCGACACAGCCAGCTCCGGCCCGTGTGTCCCGCTCTCTGAGGTAGGCCCAGCCGACATAGCCAGCTCCGGCCCGTGTGTCCCGCTCTCTGAGGTAGGCCCAGCCGACACAGCCAGCTCCGGCCCGTGTGTCCCGCTCTCTGAGGTAGGCCCAGCCGACACAGCCAGCTCCGGCCCGTGTGTCCCGCTCTCTGAGGTAGGCCCAGCCGACACAGCCAGCTCCGGCCCGTGTGCCCCGCTCTCTGAGGTAGGCCCAGCCGACACAGCCAGCTCCGGCCCGTGTGTCCCGCTCTCTGAGGTAGGCCCAGCCGACACAGCCAGCTCCGGCCCGTGTGTCCCGCTCTCTGAGGTAGGCCCAGCCGACACAGCCAGCTCCGGCCCGTGTGTCCCGCTCTCTGAGGTAGGCCCAGCCGACACAGCCAGCTCCGGCCCGTGTGTCCCGCTCTCTGAGGTAGGCCCAGCAGACACAGCCAGCTCCGGCCCGTGTGTCCCGCTCTCTGAGGTAGGCCCAGCCGACACAGCCAGCTCCGGCCCGTGTGTCCCGCTCTCTGAGGTAGGCCCAGCCGACACAGCCAGCTCCGGCCCGTGTGTCCCGCTCTCTGAGGTAGGCCCAGCCGACACAGCCAGCTCCGGCCCGTGTGTCCCGCTCTCTGAGGTAGGCCCAGCCGACACAGCCAGCTCCGGCCCGTGTGCCCCGCTCTCTGAGGTAGGCCCAGCCGATACAGCCAGCTCCGGCCCGTGTGTCCCGCTCTCTGAGGTAGGCCCAGCCGACACAGCCAGCTCCGGCCCGTGTGCCCCGCTCTCTGAGGTAGGCCCAGCCGACACAGCCAGCTCCGGCCCGTGTGTCCCGCTCTCTGAGGTAGGCCCAGCAGACACAGCCAGCTCCGGCCCGTGTGTCCCGCTCTCTGAGGTAGGCCCAGCCGACACAGCCAGCTCCGGCCCGTGTGTCCCGCTCTCTGAGGTAGGCCCAGCCGACACAGCCAGCTCCGGCCCGTGTGTCCCGCTCTCTGAGGTAGGCCCAGCCGACACAGCCAGCTCCAGCCCGTGTGTCCCGCTCTCTGAGGTAGGCCCAGCCGACACAGCCAGCTCCGGCCCGTGTGTCCCGCTCTCTGAGGTAGGCCCAGCCGACACAGCCAGCTCCGGCCCGTGTGTCCCGCTCTCTGAGGTAGGCCCAGCCGACACAGCCAGCTCCGGCCCGTGTGCCCCGCTCTCTGAGGTAGGCCCAGCCGACACAGCCAGCTCCGGCCCGTGTGTCCCGCTCTCTGAGGTAGGCCCAGCCGACACAGCCAGCTCCGGTCCTTGTGCCCCGCTCTCTGAGGTAGGCCCAGCCGATACAGCCAGCTCCGGCCCGTGTGTCCCGCTCTCTGAGGTAGGCCCAGCCGATACAGCCAGCTCCGGCCCGTGTGTCCCGCTCTCTGAGGTAGACCCAGCCGACACAGCCAGCTCCGGCCCGTGTGTCCCGCTCTCTGAGGTAGGCCCAGCCGACACAGCCAGCTCCGGCCCTTGTGCCCCGCTCTCTGAGGTAGGCCCAGCCGATACAGCCAGCTCCGGCCCGTGTGTCCCGCTCTCTGAGGTAGGCCCAGCAGACACAGCCAGCTCCGGCCCGTGTGTCCCGCTCTCTGAGGTAGGCCCAGCCGATACAGCCAGCTCCGGCCCGTGTGTCCCGCTCTCTGAGGTAGGCCCAGCCGACACAGCCAGCTCCGGCCCGTGTGTCCCGCTCCCTGAGGTAGGCCCAGCCGACACAGCCAGCTCCGGCCCGTGTGTCCCGCTCTCTGAGGTAGGCCCAGCAGACACAGCCAGCTCCGGCCCGTGTGTCCCGCTCTCTGAGGTAGGCCCAGCCGACACAGCCAGCTCCGGCCCGTGTGTCCCGCTCTCTGAGGTAGGCCCAGCCGACACAGCCAGCTCCGGCCCGTGTGTCCCGCTCTCTGAGGTAGGCCCAGCCGACACAGCCAGCTCCGGCCCGTGTGTCCCGCTCTCTGAGGTAGGCCCAGCAGACACAGCCAGCTCCGGCCCGTGTGTCCCGCTCTCTGAGGTAGGCCCAGCCGACACAGCCAGCTCCGGCCCGTGTGTCCCGCTCTCTGAGGTAGGCCCAGCCGACACAGCCAGCTCCGGCCCGTGTGTCCCGCTCTCTGAGGTAGGCCCAGCCGACACAGCCAGCTCCGGCCCGTGTGTCCCGCTCTCTGAGGTAGGCCCAGCCGACACAGCCAGCTCCGGCCCGTGTGTCCCGCTCTCTGAGGTAGGCCCAGCAGACACAGCCAGCTCCGGCCCGTGTGTCCCGCTCTCTGAGGTAGGCCCAGCCGACACAGCCAGCTCCGGCCCGTGTGTCCCGCTCTCTGAGGTAGGCCCAGCCGACACAGCCAGCTCCGGCCCGTGTGTCCCGCTCTCTGAGGTAGGCCCAGCCGACACAGCCAGCTCCGGCCCGTGTGTCCCGCTCTCTGAGGTAGGCCCAGCCGACACAGCCAGCTCCGGCCCGTGTGTCCCGCTCTCTGAGGTAGGCCCAGCCGACACAGCCAGCTCCGGCCCGTGTGTCCCGCTCTCTGAGGTAGGCCCAGCAGACACAGCCAGCTCCGGCCCGTGTGTCCCGCTCTCTGAGGTAGGCCCAGCCGACACAGCCAGCTCCGGCCCGTGTGTCCCGCTCTCTGAGGTAGGCCCAGCCGACATAGCCAGCTCCGGCCCGTGTGTCCCGCTCTCTGAGGTAGGCCCAGCCGACACAGCCAGCTCCGGCCCGTGTGTCCCGCTCTCTGAGGTAGGCCCAGCCGACACAGCCAGCTCCGGCCCGTGTGTCCCGCTCTCTGAGGTAGGCCCAGCCGGCACAGCCAGCTCCGGCCCGTGTGTCCCGCTCTCTGAGGTAGGCCCAGCAGACACAGCCAGCTCCGGCCCGTGTGTCCCGCTCTCTGAGGTAGGCCCAGCCGACACAGCCAGCTCCGGCCCGTGTGTCCCGCTCTCTGAGGTAGGCCCAGCAGACACAGCCAGCTCCGGCCCGTGTGTCCCGCTCTCTGAGGTAGGCCCAGCCGGCACAGCCAGCTCCGGCCCGTGTGTCCCGCTCTCTGAGGTAGGCCTAGCTGACACAGCCAGCTCCGGCCCTTGTGCCCCGCTCCCGCCCTTGTGCCCTGCTCCCCGTGACAGTGATTGTTTTGCTGTGATTTACAGCCAGAATATTTGCAGATGGAGCATCTGCTGTCATCGATGACACGAGCTTGGGATGTGCTGGAGATAGCGACGGTGGCGCCCACCGCGCATGGTGACCGGCCTGAGTACCACAGTGTGCGACAGCGCGCCACCAAGAAGATGCACTCTCTACACGACTACCTTGAACGGTATGACTACGGTTAGCTGGAACCTGGAACGGTATGACTACGGTTAGCTGGAACCTGGAACGGTATGACTACGGTTAGCTGGAACCTGGAACGGTATGGCTATGGTTAGCTGGAACCTGGAACAGTATGACTACAGTTAGCTGGAACCTGGAACGGTATGACTACAGTTAGCTGGAACCTGGAACAGTATGACTACAGTTAGCTGGAACCTGGAACGGTAGGACTACGGTTAGCTGGAACCTGGAACGGTATGACTACGGTTAGCTGGAACCTGGAACGGTATGACTACAGTTAGCTGGAACCTGGAACGGTACGACTACGGTTAGCTGGAACCTGGAACGGTACGACTACGGTTAGCTGGAACCTGGAACGGTACGACTACGGTTAGCTGGAACCTGGAACGGTACGACTACGGTTAGCTGGAACCTGGAACGGTACGACTACGGTTAGCTGGAACCTGGAACGGTACGACTACGGTTAGCTGGAACCTGGAACGGTACGACTACGGTTAGCTGGAACCTGGAACGGTACGACTACGGTTAGCTGGAACCTGGAACGGTATGACTACGGTTAGCTGGAACCTGGGACGGTATGACTACGGTTAGCTGGAACCTGGAACGGTATGACTACGGTTAGCTGGAACCTGGGACGGTATGACTACGGTTAGCTGGAACCTGGAACGGTATGACTACGGTTAGCTGGAACCTGGAACGGTATGGCTATGGTTAGCTGGAACCTGGAACGGTATGACTACAGTTAGCTGGAACCTGGAACGGTATGGCTACAGTTAGCTGGAACCTGGAACGGTATGACTACGGTTAACTGGAACCTGGAACGGTATGGCTATGGTTAGCTGGAACCTGGAACGGTATGGCTACAGTTAGCTGGAACCTGGAACAGTATGACTACAGTTAGCTGGAACCTGGAATGGTATGGCTATATTTAGCTGCATATCTATCGTATTGAAACAATTCTTTGAACCTTCCCAATACTCATCCAATACTCGTCCAGTTCCTTTTAATATTTTATATTTACCCCCTACATCCTTTTTTTCTTTAGTGTGTCTACCCACGTCTGACGACCTGAAACGTTATGTCGGTGGACGTCTCAACCGCTCACCCGGCGGCGGCCAGACTGACGCGGGCCCGTACCACCGAGGCATGGCCGCCCGGATGGTACCGCTGTTATTGTTGTTGATCTCCCTCCGCCCGGCTGGGAGCTGGGTGTAGCCGATCGGCTCTGGAGGGACCTGGCGGCAGTATCCAAGGCCGCCACCACGCAGTCGCTTCGCAGGTCCTCCAAGTTCGGTGAGATGTTCCCAAGCCGGCGAAACCGGAACCCCATCAGCGCCGGACATCTCCGGAGCACGTGGTCCGGGGTGTCGGCCTCCTCCCGGCTCCCCTGGCCTGCCCGGCAGCCAGGGGAGTTGTACTGCAGGCGCTGTCTGCTGGAGTTCCGGCCGATCCTATGCAGATATTGGGCCGATGCGGTCCAGTGGCCGGCGCGCAGCTGGTGGACCTCAGCTGCCGCGGCTCGGTCCAGTCCCGACACCGGCGGCGGCGCGCGCGCGCCCATCAGGGAGCGGTTCCACCCCTGTGGCCACCTTGTCGTGGCGCGCGCTCTTGCGGTTCTCGCCGCCGCTCGGTGGGCGGTCCTAACATCGCGTGTGTCGCGTCCTCTTGTGACGACGGAGCCGCCTCTTCGTACAGGGCGACCAGTTCGGCCCTGAAGCTGGAGCACAGTCGGTCCGCGGGGACGCGCAACTCGTGCTCGTCGCCCTCCGGCCGGACCACCAACGCTCCCGCTCCGCCGTTCAGGACGCCTCAGTCCGCTGACCCGTCCGACCCGATCCAGGTCGCACACCGAGGGAGCGCTGCCGGGTGGTGCTCCGTCGCCCGTTTCTTCATCACGTGCGGACTCCGACACTGAGGCTGAAGGTGATACCTTCGACTCGGGACCACGGCGGCGCGCGTCGGGCCAGGCACGTCTCGATGGGGCCCACGACCCCTGCCGCAGCCCATACCTCGCGCCCGACAGTCCTCCATCCTGTGGTATTCCTCAGCCTGGCCGGGCGTCCGCTTCTGCCACCGCCCGGAGGGGGTCATCGTCAGGTAGCGCGAGCGCCTTGGCCAGCTGCCTGGCGGCGCGCGGCCACCGGCTCCATACCCGCCTCCGCCATCACCGCGTGGGCCGGCGTGGAGAGCGGGCAACCCGTGATGATCCGGACCGCCATGCGCATCTCCCGCTCCAGCAGCTCCACGTGGGTGGGATGTGTCGCCGGCAGCCAAGCCGCCGCCGCGTGCTCCAATGGCGCCGCGGATGTAGCCGTGCGCCACCGGGCGCAGCTGCTTTTCCTCCAGGCCCAGCTGCGACCTGTCAGCTTCTTCAGCTGTCGCAGCCTTGGCCAGGTGCGCTCTCTCAGTGCTCGACAGTGGGGGCCGAAGCGGAGTAGTCGGTCCAGGGTGACGCCCAGCAGCTTCAACTGCTCCCCGGCCCGGACCACCCGGCCTGCCACTCGAGTGTCACATTTCGTGTCTCTGGCCCACTGTGAGAGCACCATTAGCTTTGTCACCCGCCACTCTCATCTTGTTGTGTGCCCAGTGCACCAGAGTGTCCGTCGCTCTCTGTGCTCTGGACCTGGCCGGCTCCAGGCTGTGTTCGCCACAGAGCACCGCCGTGTCGTCCGCGTAGAGGAAGCCGTAGTGCCGGGGACTTCTTGGAGCGCGGCGGCCAGGGGCGCCGACCATAACACAAACAGGGTCGGCGACAACCCGCTCCCTTGCGGGAGCCCAGCCCTGTATATCCACTCGCCACTGCTGGTTCCATTCAGGTTCACTCACCACTGCTGGTTCCATTCAGGTCCACTCGCCACTGCTGGTTCCATTCAGCTCCACTCGCTACTGCTGGTTCCATTTAGCTCCACTCGAGCTCTTCGGTCCCGCAGGAACTGCCAGATCCACCGGGCGTAGTGTGGTGGGACGCCCATCTCCAGGAGTCTCAGCCTGAGGATCCGGTGGCCAACCGTGTCATATGCCCGCGCGAAGTCAAACGCGACCAGAGCATACTTTTGGGCCGTCGAGCCTTCCGGGGAGGTCCGCACGCCGGGGTTTCAGCCGGTTCCAGCCGTCCTGTACCAGCTGAACGAGGTGGCCGATGTTATCCTCCAACGACCGCCCCTCCCGAAAGCCCACCTGCTCCGGTGGGACCAACCCCTTCTCGGCTACGATGTGGTTAAGCCTCGCCAGGATCATCCGCTCAGTCAGTTTGGAGATGTGGCTGGCGAGGGCTATAGGGTGATAGCTGGCCACTTTCTTCTTGTCTTCCCCGCCTTGGGGATCGGGACGATGGTGGGCTGCCTCCATTCGCTGGGGACTTCCCCCGCCTGCCAGGAGGCGTCGATGAGCCGGAGCAGTGCGTCCCGGGCCCGGGTACCCAGGTGTCGGATGTGTTCTATGCACAGTCCGTCCGGGCCCGGCGCCTTCTTCAGGCTGCACTGTAGCAGTTAGCGGCCCAGCTCCTCTTCGTCAAAGGGGGGGGGGGGGGGCAACAGCCCCGACGCGTGTCTCCGCAGTCGCGGTACCGACGGAAGACCGGGTTCACCAGCGTCTGCCTGACCCCGCGGTCCAGCTTCGGTATCCGTGCTTGGCGGGCGACTTGAGCGTACGTCAGGTTGAATGCGTCCGCCTTCTCTCGGTCTGTAACGAGTAGCCGGCCTCCCTCTGTTACCATGGCCTCGCCAGCCCTATGATCTTCAGCCCCTCCCATCGCTTGAGTAGTCTAGCCGTCCTGCCTATACTCGAAGGTGTGTTGAGCTCTTCCTCCACGAAGTCTCGGAAGCGGGCTTGGGAGGTTTTGCGCTCCAGCTTCGCGGCGTGCTGTTTGGCTGTCACCTCGTGCTGTTTGGTGCTGGGTACCCCTGCGCACAGCTGGCGGCGCGCCTCCCTCCTCTCTGCTGCCGCCTCCCGGAGGGACGGGTCCAGCGCCCACGGCTTCTGGCGCCGCGCGGTTTGTACGCTGCACTGACCCTCTGGAGAACCGAGGTGAAGCGGGTGGACCGAGTCTGCAGTCAGGTGTTCTGGTTCGGCCTCCGCGAAGGCTACCTCACACTTCCTGGAAGCCGCCATTCCGCTCGAGCAAAAGCCCACTGCACCTTGGGCCTTGCCTTGGCCCTGTACGCCGTCCCCGGGCCTTTTAGCAGCATTGGCAGGCGGTCCGAACCGAGGTCCTGGCCGAGAAGCCACGTCACCCTGGGGGCAGAGAGCGCTGCTGCAGGCGGCCACATCCGGGGCTGTCTGACCGCCGGAGCGGTAGCTGGTGTGGGTCGGTTCTCCGCTGTTGAGCGATGTCCATCCGACGCGATCCAGCCACTCCGGCAGTCTCGCCTGCCGACCGCGTCCGCCGTATCGCACCCCGTATCTCAGAGCGGGTGGTGGGCGTTTAGGTCACCGACGTCCGACGATGTTGGTGTGCTCGTCGCTGGGGAGGAAGTCCGGGTCGAAGCGGTCCCGTCTCATCAGCCTCGCCCGGCCGGATGGGTGGCCGGTATACGTTCAGTATGTCCAGGTCGTCAGCCCCGAGGATGCGGACTCGGCAAACTTCTGTCGCGTCATCCGCGGGGCCAGCCGGTGCTCGGTCAGGGGGACGAACTGTAGACCTGCACCCAGGAAGAGGGCGAAATCACTGCCATTCACTGGAGCGCCCACGGCAGCCCTCCCGCGTGCGCGCCTGGTGACTATCGGGGTCTGGAAACAACCCGCTATTCTGGATGGCGTCATGCCGAACTGGCATTCCTGTATTGTCAGGACACCCGTTTTGTTTCGCCGTGAGGAGCCAGCTCTGGAGTTCCGAGATCTTCGGACGGAGCCCCTCAGCGTTCCAACAGATAATATGAAGGCGGCTACGTACTTCACGGTTACGGTAGTATCGCCGGTTCTTGCGACGTCTCCGGTCAGCGCCCCCACCCCCGGCGCCGGGTGTGTGTGTGTGTGGGGGGGGGGGGGGGCGCAATACTCATATAGCGGGCCGGAGCCGCGATGGTACCGCTCACTGATGGGCTCGCGCCTCTCCCACCAGTCGCTGGGGATACCGGTCAGCCGCCGTCGACGTCCACCAGCTGAGAGCCGGGCACTGGTCTGGCTCCGCCCAATGGCGACACCGAGTCGGGCAGATCTCCTCCCGGAGCTGTGACCAGTGCAGCGACCCGCACTGCAGAGCCGCCCTCTGCACAGTGTGCCTGGAGGAGGCGGACACCCCAAGGCATGTCCTGCTGCACTGCCCGGCTCACATGAGAACCAGACTCCGGCTGATGGGCAGCCCCAGCCCAGAGGACGCGCGGAGCGCCGAGACGGTGGTGGCCCTGGGGCGGCACACAGGACCCTCCAGAGCCGTTCGGCTGCGGCCTTCTGAGGCCGGAGGGAACGCCAACCAACAACAACATGACCAACCTGACACGGTGTGCGTCGAGCCTGTTGGTAAACACCTGCCTCTGTACACGGACCCGTCCTCGCCTGCCGGGCCGATCTACCGTGTGTCTGTCCTGTCTGTCTGTACACGTGTTAGACGTCTGTCCCACGGTGTGCCGTCTCCGGCCGGCAGGATGGGAGTCCTGTCTGTCTGTACACGTGTAAGACGTCTGTCCCACGGTGTGTGCCGTCTCCGGCCGGCAGGATGGGAGTCCTGCTGGATGACAGGTGGCGCCAGGACGCCGAGACCGTCCTGCACCGTCTGCACCGACGCATCGGGTACCTGTCACGGCCGGAGCCGGCCGAAGCGTTCTGCCATGACCCGGTCAGTAACGGGGCCCTCTGCCATGACACGGTCAGTAACGGGGCCCTCTGCCATGACACGGTCAGTAACGGGGCCCTCTGCCATGACACGGTCAGTAACGGGGCCCTCTGATATTACCCGGTCAGTAACGGGGCCCTCTGATATTACCCGGTCAGTAACGGGGCGCTCTGCCATGACCCGGTCAGTAACGGGGCCCTCTGATATTACCCGGTCAGTAACGGGGCGCTCTGTCATGACCCGGTCAGTAACGGGGCCCTCTGATATTACCCGGTCAGTAACGGGGCCCTCTGATATTACCCGGTCAGTAACGGGGCCCTCTGATATTACCCGGTCAGTAACGGGGCCCTCTGATATTACCCGGTCAGTAACGGGGCCCTCTGCTATTACCCGGTCAGTAACGGGGCCCTCTGATATTACCCGGTCAGTAACGGGGCCCTCTGATATTACCCGGTCAGTAACGGGGCCCTCTGATATTACCCAGTCAGTAACGGGGTCCTGTGTCATGACCCGGTCAGTACCGGGGCCCTCTGATATTACCCGGTCAGTAACGGGGCCCTATGATATTACCCGGTCAGTAACGGGGTCCTGTGCCATGACCCGGTCAGTAACGGGGCCCTATTTTATGACTCTTTCACGACCTGGTCAGTCAAACACTCTGTCAGTCGTCTGTCAGTAGGCCTGTTTACATAGCATAAAAAACCTCCATACTTAGGAAAATAATTTCCTAGGAATTGAAACTTTTTATTTAGCCTTTTCTAATTAAATTTCCCTAGCCTCCAAAGATTGGCTTCATCTGTTTAAAAACTGCTGTTTGAGCACGATAATACACAAAAGAACTCTTGCATATGCTATGTTTAATATTGTGTTTACCTACTCGCAAGTTACATAGCATGTGTTCACCAGACGGAAACCCCGGGCCTGTGTATTGTGAATGGATACACTGTCTGACCCGTCATTCCTGGTTTATTCATGTAGCGATGCAAATTTGCATCGTTGATTGTGTTTACACATCTCTAGCGCCGCGGTCTGGGCGGCCCGGATTTCACGCGTTATCTCGAGTACATGTGCCCAAAAGGCGACTGAACTCAGCAAATTATTTTCTAGTATGTACACTATTGAGGATTGCTAAAAAAATCCCCCCGTCTTCAAGCTAAGTGGGAGGACCCGGTCTTAGAAGATATTGATGTGACTGCTGCTGAAGTCGAGGCGACGTTGAGAAACTTAAGACCTGCAATCTGCAGCCTCACGAGGACCAGATAGGTTTCATCCAAAGCTCCTCCGGGATCTGGCCTCTCCTCTTAGCAGACCGCTGGGTATGCTTATTCAGAAATCCTTATCCGAAGTTGCCATACCTGAAGAGTGGAAGATAGGGGAAGTGGTGCCCATATTCAAAAAGGGCAGTAGACGAGAAGCATCTAATTACAGACCTGTGAGTCTCACCTCTGTCATGTCGAAGATCTGTGAGTCGTTGGTCCGTGCCAGGATAATGGAGCACGTGATCACCACCAATCAGCTTAACCCAGCCCAGCATGGCTTCATGTCCAAACGTTCTCCACCAATCAGCTTAACCGAGCCCAGCATGGCTTCATGCCCAAACGTTCACCACCAATCAGCTTAACCCAGCCCAGCATGGCTTCATGCCCAAACGTCACCACCAATCAGCTTAACCCAGTCCAGCATGGCTTCATGTCCAAACGTTCACCACCAATCAGCTTAACCGAGCCCAGCATGGCTTCATGCCCAAACGTTCACCACCAATCAGCTTAACCGAGCCCAGCATGGCTTCATGCCCAAACGTCACCACCAATCAGCTTAACCCAGTCCAGCATGGCTTCATGCCCAAACGTCACCACCAATCAGCTTAACCCAGTCCAGCATGGCTTCATGCCCAAACGTTCTCCACCAATCGGCTTAACCGAGCCCAGCATGGCTTCATGTCCAAACGTTCTACCACCAATCAGCTTAACCCAGTCCAGCATGGCTTCATGTCCAAACGTCACCACCAATCAGCTTAACCCAGTCCAGCATGGCTTCATGTCCAAACGTTCTACCACCAATCAGCTTAACCCAGTCCAGCATGGCTTCATGCCCAAACGTCACCACCAATCAGCTTAACCCAGTCCAGCATGGCTTCATGTCCAAACGTTCTACCACCAATCAGCTTAACCCAGTCCAGCATGGCTTCATGTCCAAACGTTCTACCACCAATCAGCTTAACCCAGTCCAGCATGGCTTCATGCCCCAACGTTCTACCACCAATCAGCTTAACCCAGTCCAGCATGGCTTCATGTCCAAACGTTCTACCACCAATCAGCTTAACCCAGCCCAGCATGGCTTCATGTCCAAACTTGCTTGTGTTGGTCAAATATTGATGTGCCTGGAAGATTGGACACTATAGATTGAAAAAGGGTGCCCTGTTGACATTACGTATTTGGATTTTCAAAAGGCGTTTGATGCCGTCCCCCACCGCAGATTGCTACAGAAGTTGAATGATATTGGAATCAGAGGAAAAGTTCTGTCCTGGGTGGAAACATTCCTGGTAGGAAGAAGAGAGAGAGAGAGAGTCGTGGTGAGTGGAACCAAGTCCGACTGGGCCCCAGTTGTGAGTGGTATTCCTCAGAGAACTGTGCTTGGCCCGGCATTTTTCCTCTTGTACGCAAATTACCTGCCTGCCAGTGTTGGAAGTAGAACTATGTTATTTGCGGATGATACAAAGATGTATACAGTCGCACAATCTCAGGCAGAATGGGACCAGCTGCAACGCGACCTAGATAGCTCGGATCATGGCCAGAAGAATGGGAACTGCCTTTTAACGCTGCGAAGTGCAAGTCGTTACACCTTGGTCCCGTTTACCCTCGGCAAGTGCACACAATGAAGAGCATCCCTCTGGAGCAAGTACATGGGGAAAAAGACCTAGGAATCTACATAGACGACAATCTCAAATTCAGAAAGCAAGCGGCTGAGGCCGTATCAAGAGCAAACCGTGTTCTGGGGACGATTCGGCGCACATTCGAAAACCTTGATCGTCAAACATTGCCCTTGTTATTCAAGACTCTAGTGAGAGCCCTGTTAGAGTATGGAAATGCTGTATGGGAGGCCGCACAACAAGGCAGACCAGCTGACTGTCGAGCGAGTCCAGCGACGTGCCACAAGCGACGACGAGGTGGCGGCCTTGGGGGCCGCTGCCAGGGCCCTCCAGAGCCGTCAGCGGCGGCTGCGCCGCCGGCTGGAGGGAACTAACAACAACAACAACAACAACGTACCACAACGCTGGTTACTTCGATTCGTCACCTCCCATATATTGTGGCAAAAAGTATCCTTACCTATCTTTTTGGGGCGAAAAGTACCCCCATTTTTTTCTCGCAGATTTGGGCAGGTCACCTTATTTTGATATTCGAGCTTAAGAAATTCACTTTAAAAAAAATGTTTTTGGTTTTTCCCGAAAAAGTTGTTTTAATTTTGGGGGTCAAAAACACAAAACTTCGCAAATCTGAGATGGTCATTTAGAAGAGAATGCCATTTCTTTTCTTTTGACGGTTTTTATTTGCAAATTGCTTCAAAACTTTATTTTTTACGATTGTTCAAACATTTATCGTTTTTTCACCAAAAATGGCATGACATGGTGTCATTAAAATGTCATTATCTCCCAAAATACCACATTAATTTCATTGTAATTTGGCAAGAAGACGTAAAATTGATGCAACATAAGGTACTGAAAGTTTGACGTTGATATCTATCATGGTTTTCAAGTTCTTCAGCAAATCGAGGAAGGGGGGGGGGGGGGGGCAGATACTGCCCCCCCCCCCCCCCCCAGCGAGGCGCGGGTTAAAGCAAATAGTTCACATTAGAACATTTTTTCCAAACACGATTTGATTATAATTTGAAATACAATGTATTTTTATATTGTTAAAATGGCCATACATCGCGCCCATTGAGGACGAAAGGTGGCAAATTATTAATTTTAACAAAACTATATACATACTCTCTGAGTCAGAGTCCTGACGTCACGCGAATGAAATAAATGGGTCAGCCAATCATATTCGAAAGTAGTAAGGATAGACTCGCATTAGAGAAGTGCGAACCGGCGGCCGGCGGTTCGCCTGCTAGCACCAGCTGCAAGCTGATTGGCTGATGGTATAGCCTCTGCCCAGGCCATCACCAGCACCCCATTCTTTCGTCAGCACCGCATTCCTTCGCCAAAAAATCAAATATATTCGGCTGGAGAGGCTTTTCAGTCAATACAACTTGCAGATATGGGTTTCCCAATACGGGCTACAAAACTGCTATCTCAGTTCAAAACCCCACGTTGAAGGTAAACATTTCCTTTACGTGTCACCGGGGCTGCTTGAATTGCATCAGGTGCGCTGTTTTGTCTATCATTGAAAGAAAGGGATACCTACATACAAACTTCAAATTCAATCACTCGAGAGAAGAAAAAAAACGGGGAACGGGCGGGGGGGGGGGGAGGGGCATACTTGTATTGAATGCCCCCCCCCCCCTCAGATTCCTGCAGGGGGGGGGGGGGGGCATTTGCCCCTGATGCCCGCCTGGATCCGCAGTGTGGGTGTTTACTGATCTCGTGTTTATTATTATTTTCAGGTTTGTATGTGTTAATATAGCGGCACCATAGAAAAGGGCGGTGTTTCGTAGTAGTTGAATGTGAGCCGTAATAATGCAATGGCTACTACAGCGACGTGGCCGCTACGAATTTCTATATCACTTTGCTTAAAGGGACTGTCCCACCTTCCCAAAAGTTGTCAAATGTACGCCGCTTGTGGTGAAAAATATGAAGTAATTGCTGCCGAACACGATTATGACCTTTGTTTCTCGCAAACAGTGCTCAATTTCATAAAAAGTTAAGTTTTAATATTTGGGTTGATGACGTCATATTGAGCTCTAGAGAGCTACACAGAAATCCTTTATGCTGCCAAAGTATGGGCACAATTATTTGGAGACAATTCTGGCGCTTTGAATAAAAAACAAACCGATTACCAAACCATTGAAACGTACCAAATATCTCCAAGGTACCAAATATCTCCTTAAAACAAGTCGACTATCATTACCAGTTGGGTAAAGAGAGACGACGCTGTCGGTTTAGAGGCCCTATTCAAATACACATGGGCCTTATTTTTACAGATGTCAAAATCAAACTGGAATATCTTTTTGATTAGATTATTGTGGTTTTAACTGCTACCATACTTAATTTCAATGCCAAGCCATCAAAATGGCTATCTCAACTCAAATCTAATGGTAAGGTGGGATAGTCCCTTTAAGAGATATTTGCTAAACACAAAAATGGTGCAAATGTGCAGGTGCACCTGTCAGATTCGAGTTCAGCTTAGTGATTAAGAGTATGTTTTTGCCATAGTTCCTCGAGATCATTGCGCAGCATTCAACTACACGCGTAAGGAAGTAGATAATCAAATCTAGGGAAATTTCACTAGAAAAAGCTAAAAGTTTCAATTCCTAGGAAATTATTTTGCTATGTATGGAGAGGCTTTTTATGCTATGTAAACAGGCCTAGGTCAGCCTGTTTGTCGTTTGCGCATCGTGCTGTCGCCGTGTATCACTGTCCGCGCGTGGTTCATAGCCTTGCCCCGCCGTCACACCAGCTGGTCTGTTCGTCATGTTCAGCTGTTCTGTTCGTCATGTTCAGCTGTTCTGTTATGCTGTTTCAGACGCGTGCCTCGCCGTCACACCAGCCGATCTGTTCGTCATGTTCAGATGTTCTGTTCTGCTGTTTCAGACGCGTGCCTCGCCGTCACACCAGCTGATCTGTTCGTCATGTTCATCTGTTCTGTTCTGCTGTTTCAGACGCGTGCCTCGCCGTCACACCAGCTGATCTGTTCGTCATGTTCAGCTGTTCTGTTCTGCTGTTTCAGACGCGTGCCCCGCCGTCACACCAGCTGATCTGTTCGTCATGTTCAGCTGTTCTGTTCGTCATGTTCAGCTGTTCTGTTCTGCTGTTCCAGACGCGTGCCCCGCCGTCACACCAGCTGATCTGTTCGTCATGTTCAGCTGTTCTGTTCTGCTGTTTTGACGCGTGCCCCGCCGTCACACCAGCTGATCTGTTCATCATGTTCAGCTGATCTGTTCGTCATGTTCAGTTGATCTCTTCGTCACACCAGCTGATCTGTTCGTCATGTTCAGCTGTTCTGTTCTGCTGTTTCAGACGCGTGCCCCGCCGTCACACCAGCTGATCTGTTCGTCATGTTCAGCTGTTCTGTTATGCTGTTTCAGACGCGCGCCTCGCCGTCCCACCACCTGATCTGTTCGTCATGTTCAGCTGTTCTGTTATGCTGTTTCAGACGCGTGCCCCGCCGTCACACCAGCTGATCTGTTCATCATGTTCAGCTGATCTGTTCGTCATGTTCAGTTGATCTCTTCGTCACACCAGCTGATCTGTTCGTCATGTTCAGCTGTTCTGTTCTGCTGTTTCAGACGCGTGCCTCGCCGTCACACCAGCTGATCTGTTCGTCATGTTCATCTGTTCTGTTATGCTGTTTCAGACGCGTGCCTCGCCGTCACACCAGCTGATCTGTTCGTCATGTTCAGCTGTTCTGTTCTGCTGTTACAGACGCGTGCCCCGCCGTCACACCAGCTGATCTGTTCGTCATGTTCAGCTGTTCTGTTCTGCTGTTTCAGACGCGTGCCTCGCCGTCACACCAGCTGATCTGTTCGTCATGTTCAGCTGTTCTGTTCTGCTGTTTCAGACGCGTGCCTCGCCGTCACACCAGCTGATCTGTTCGTCATGTTCAGCTGATCTGTTCGTCATGTTCAGCTGTTCTGTTCTGCTGTTTCAGACGCGTGCCCCGCCGTCACACCAGCTGATCTGTTCATCATGTTCAGCTGATCTGTTCGTCATGTTCAGCTGATATGTTCGTCATGTTCAGCTGATCTGTTCGTCATGTTCAGCTGATCTGTTCGTCATGTTCAGCTGTTCTGTTCTGCTGTTTCAGACACGTGCCTCGCCGTCACACCAGCTGATCTGTTCGTCATGTTCAGCTGTCCTGTTCTGCTGTTTCAGACGCGTGCCCCGCCGTCCCACCAGCTGATCTGTTCGTCATGTTCAGCTGTTCTGTTCTGCTGTTTCAGACGCCTGCCCCGCCGCCACACCAGCTGATCTGTTCGTCATGTTCAGCTGTTCTGTTCGTCATGTTCAGCTGATCTGTTCGTCATGTTCAGCTGTTCTGTTCTGCTGTTTCAGACGCGTGCCCCGCCGTCACACCAGCTGATCTGTTCGTCATGTTCAGCTGTTCTGTTCGTCATGTTCAGCTGATCTGTTCGTCATGTTCAGCTGTTCTGTTCTGCTGTTTCAGACGCGCGCCTCGCCGTCACACCAGCTGATCTGGTCGTCATGTTCAGCTGTTCTGTTCTGCTGTTTCAGACGCGCGCCTCGCCGTCCCACCAGCTGATCTGTTCGTCATGTTCAGCTGTTCTGTTCTGCTGTTTCAGACACGTGCCCCGCCGTCACACCAGCTGATCTGTTCGTCATGTTCAGCTGTTCTGTTTTGCTGTTTCAGACACGTGCCTCGCCGTCACATCAGCTGATCTGTTCGTAATATTCAGCTGTTCTGTTCTGCTGTTTCAGACGCGTGCCTCGCCGTCACACCAGCTGATCTGTTCGTCATGTTCAGCTGTTCTGTTCTGCTGTTTCAGACGCGTGCCTCGCCGTCACACCAGCTGATCTGTTCGTCATGTTCAGCTGTTCTGTTTTGCTGTTTCAGACACGTGCCCCGCCGTCACACCAGCTGATCTGTTCGTCATGTTCAGCTGTTCTGTTCTGCTGTTTCAGACACGTGCCTCGCCGTCACACCAGCTGATCTGTTCGTCATGTTCAGCTGTTCTGTTCTGCTGTTTCAGACACGTGCCCCGCCGTCACACCAGCTGATCTGTTCGTCATGTTCAGCTGTTCTGTTCTGCTGTTTCAGACGCGTGCCTCGCCGTCACACCAGCTGATCTGTTCGTCATGTTCAGCTGTTCTGTTCTGCTGTTTCAGACGCGTGCCCCGCCGTCACACCAGCTGATCTGTTCGTCATGTTCAGCTGTTCTGTTCTGCTGTTTCAGACGCGCGCCTCGCCGTCCCACCACCTGTTCCACCTGCACCTGGAGCTGCGCCTGGTCTCTGTGTCCGCTCTGGCGCGGCTCTCCCGGCTCTGTGATCGGCCTCCGCCGTGGGACGGACCCACCAGGCAGGCGGTGCCCTGGCTGCCAGAGCCGGCCGGCCGACACCGCTGGCGCCGCGCCGCCCACGTGCTGGCCTGGGAGCTGACCGCGCTGGCTCACAGCAGGCTGCGGGAGGTGAGGGACGGGGAGGGACGGGGAGGGACGGGGAGGGACGGGGAGGGACGGGGAGGGACGGGGAGGGACGGGGAGGGACGGGGAGGGACGGGGAGGGACGGGGAGGGACGGGGAGGGACGGGGAGGGACGGGGAGGGACGGGGAGGGACGGGGAGGGACGGGGAGGGACGGGGAGGGACGGGGAGGGACGGGGAGGGACGGGGAGGGACGGGGAGGGACGGGGAGGGACGGGGAGGGACGGGGAGGGACGGGGAGGGACGGGTAGAGGCGGGGAGGGGCGGGGAGGGGCGGGGAGGGACGGGGAGGGACGGAGAGGGACGGGGAGGCTGAAGGCAGTTGCACACTGTGGGTTGTAAATAATACATGGAATGTAAATCGTATCCTACTCTTGAAATCCAGTGACTTATGGCATTTGCTTACTGTTCTATTTTGTCTTGTTGCCGGCAAATGTGCTTACTTGCGTTCCAATGAATGTGACATTGTGTGGTGCTCTCAGTGTCTAACCCGTGTTTGACCCGCGTGTGATCCCCCTCCCCCCTCCCCTCATCACCAGACGCCATTGGCAGATCTGGCCAACACCCCGGCCTTCTCGTGCGGCTGTGAGAAGGGCGCCTGGCTGGCGCTGTGCAGACTGCTGGAGCCGGACGGTGCCTCCGTCTCGGCAGCAGCAGCAGCGGGAGGCGGCGCCGCTGGACTGTGGGCAGAGCTGGAGCCTATGTTCGGGTATATTCTGAGGGGCCCGCCGCCGCCTCCAGCCGGGGAACTGGTGAGTAGGAGTTAGACTCGTAAATCGCACCAGGCATCGGCGGGGCTTGATCATTTGGCTTTGGTTGATTTTCATTTGGTATACCGTAAACCTTACGCACATAATAGCCTTACTTTTCGTCGTGTCCGCTCAATTTTGCATTAGCAGTATCAAAATGAGTATGCGTTTTATGAAAAATGAAGTGAAGAAATCAAACGTTGGCAGTACACGCATTGTCCTTGTCGTGGGTAGTGCAGAGGGATATCATTGCGGTCGTACGATGCTTTATTCGATAGAACGTCAGCCGTCGACAACTATGTGTTGCGAGTTTGATTATTGTGTGTTGTTTTTCAGTTTCCCCTGCTTGAGGTGCAGTGGTCTGAGACGCCTCTGTTTCTCACCTGGCTACTGTGTGCAGTCGGCGACGTGTTCCGCTACAGCACTCAGGACAGCTACCAGCCGGATGTGATGGTACGCATGCCGTCAGTGGTGTGACCCTGCTCAGTGTCTCTGTATCACAGTGTGCTGGTAACACAGTCCCCATGGCACAGTGTATTGGTAACTCAGTTCACTGTATCACAGTGTGCTGGTAACACAGTCCCCAGGGCACAGTGTATTGGTAACTCAGTTCCCTGTGTCACAGTGTGCTGGTAACATATCAGCTGACCTGTTGGCGGTGCTGGTAACTCAGTTCCCTGTGTCACAGTGTGCTGGTAACACCTATCAGCTGACCTGGTGGCGGTATTGGTAACTCAGTTCCCTGTGTCACAGTGTGCTGGTAACACAGTCCCAATGTCACAGTGTATTGGTAACTCAGTTCCCTGTATCACAGTGCGCTGGTAACACAGTCCCAATGTCGCAGTGTATTGGTAACTCAGTTCCCTGTGTCACAGTGTGCTGGTGACACCTATCAGCTGACCTGGTGGCGATGCTGGTAACTCAGTTCCCTGTGTCACAGTGTGCTGGTAACTCAGTTCCCTGTGTCACAGTGTGCTGGTAACACCTATCAGCTGACCTGGTGACGGTGCTGGTAACTCAGTTCCCTGTGTCACAGTGTGCTGGTAACACATATCAGCTGACCTGGTGGTGGTGCTGGTAACTCAGTTCCCTGTGTCACAGCGTGCTGGTAACACCTATCAGCTGACCTGGTGACGGTGCTGGTAACTCAGTTCCCTGTGTCACAGTGTGCTGGTAACACCTATCAGCTGACCTGGTGGCGGTGCTGGTAACTCAGTTCCCTGTGTCACAGTGTGCTGGTAACACCTATCAGCTGACCTGGTGGCGGTGCTGGTAACTCAGTTCCCTGTGTCACAGTGTCCTGGTAACACCTATCAGCTGACCTGGTGGCGGTGCTGGTAACTCAGTTCCCTATATCACAGTGTGCTGGTAACACATCTCAGCTGCTGTCGCTGGTGGCGGCGGCCACGGAGGGAGAGGCGGCAGAGTCGGAGCCGCGGCTCTCCTGCCTGCTGGCTCTGTGCGGCCGGCTGACGCAGCTCTGGGGTCCGACGCCGGCGCTCACCAACAAACTGTGGGAGGTGGTGGCCCGCCGGCTGGTACGGCCACAGCCGCCCGGACCGGTGTCGGTGATGCAGATGACGAACGTCATACCGTGAGTTGCCTGCCAGGGGGGAGGGTGAGGGGGGAGGGGGGAGGGGGGAGGGGGAGGGGGGAGGGGGGAGGGGAGAGGGGAGAGGGGAGGGGAGACGTCCACCGTGTGTCTCTGAGTGATTTCCAGGGGAAAGGGAGGGAGGGAGGGAGCATCCAGTGTTGCTATGTTCGATCGTTGTTTTCGTTAAATCATCATCATCATAATTGTTTTGTAATGCTACAACATAGAGGCATGAAGGTGTTGGCAATAGGATGTTAATTGCCATTATTAGCTTTCAAACCGTGATACTTATGAATCATATTTTTCTTGTGGTAGTTCACTTTAATTTTGCGCTGTATGCCATCATATTCACATAGCGACGTTTTGCCCAGAGATGATGTCTCCGTTCAACATTTTTACGTTCTTGTTCTGACTGTGGGAAACGATTGTGATTTGCTGGCTGTTGTTCTGGTGGTTAGGCCGCGTTCATAGAATACATGCCCTTCGGTACCTCCCCGCCCTCGCACATCACTCACCGCTCACCGCTCACCGCTCACCGCTCACCGCTCACCGCTCACCACTCACCACTCACCGATCACCGATCACCGCTCATCACCGCTCATCACCGCTCATCACCGCTCATCACCGCTCACCGCTCATCACCGCTCACCGCCCACCGCTCACCGCTCACCGCTCATCGCTCATCGCTCATCGCTCATCGCTCATCACCGCTCATCACCGCTCATCACCGCTCATCACCGCTCACCGCTCATCACCGCTCACCGCCCACCGCTCACCGCTCACCGCTCACCGCTCACCGCTCATCACCACTCACCGATCACCGATCACCGCTCATCACCGCTCATCACCGCTCATCACCGCTCATCACCGCTCACCGCTCATCACCGCTCACCGCCCACCGCTCACCGCTCACCGCTCACCGCTCACCGCTCACCGCTCACCGCTCACCGCTCATCACCACTCACCGATCACCGATCACCGCTCATCACCGCTCATCACCGCTCATCACCGCTCATCACCGCTCACCGCTCATCACCGCTCACCGCTCACCGCTCACCGCTCATCGCTCATCGCTCATCGCTCATCACCGCTCATCACTCACCGCTCACCGCTCACCGCTCACCGCTCACCGCTCACCACTCACCGATCACCGCTCATCACCGCACATCACCGCTCATCACCGCTCACCGCTCATCACCGCTCACCGCTCATCACCGCTCACCGTCAACCGCTCACCGCCCACCGCTCACCGCTCATCACCGCTCACCGCTCATCACCGCTCACCGCTCATCACCGCTCACCGCCCACCGCTCACCGCTCATCGCTCATCGCTCATCGCTCATCGCTCATCGCTCATCGCTCATCGCTCATCGCTCATCGCTCACCGCTCTCCGCCGCCGTCTGCCGTCAGCCGGTCCGGGCGCCGCTGGTTTGAGACCGTGTCGGAGCCGTCCCCGGCCCCGGCGGCGGACGACAGTTTCGGCCAGTACCTGCGGCAGCTGGCGGCGCAGCTGGCGGGCGCAGCGGGCGCAGCCGGCGCCGACTGCTGGCGGCAGCTGCGCGGCCGCGTGCTGCTGCGTCTGCACCCGAGACGCGCCACCCAGCTGCCGGCCGCCGGACTGTCGGCCGCATGCAGCCTGTTCCTCACCCTGCTACACTGCGTCACCAACGACCAGCAGCTGGTGAGATGGAGGGGCGGCGCTGACCAGTGACACGGAATTAGCTTACCATGTGTTGTGATGCCATGTGCCTGAATATGTTGATCGTAACAGTGGGAGGATATTTTGCAGGGTTTATTTATCGCAACTGGGATCACTCCACGTTTCTTCAAGAGACTGCTTAATGCGGACCTTTTTCACTTAAATTTTGCAACCAAGAAGTTTTAAACAAAGGGCACAGCACCTGAAATGAAAAAGTTTACTGAGGCAGGAGAGTGTCAAATTAGTCGGAGTTGGATAGTGACCTGCATGACCGCATCTGACGCTGCATGACCGGTGAAGAGTCGATGTCTGCGAGTGGTGACTTCCGTGTCATGCTTTTCAGGTGGAGAAATTCGTCTCGTTCCTGTCCCTGTTGAGTGAGTCTTCGGTGCACGAGGTGCTCGTGTGCCGTGCTTACTTCGCCGCCATGCACCTGCTGCTGGTATGTGAACGACACCATAGTGCTGGGCTGTATGCTGGTATGTGAACGACACCATAGTGTTGAGCTGTATGCTGGTATGTGGACGTCACCATAGTGCTGGGCTGTATGCTGGTCTGTGGACGACACCATAGTGCTGGGCTGTATGCTGGTATGTGGACGTCACCATAGTGCTGGGCTGTATGCTGGTATGTGGACGACACCATAGTGCTGGGCTGTATGCTGGTATGTGGACGTCACCATAGTGCTGGGCTGTATGCTGGTATGTGAACGACACCATAGTGCTGGGCTGTATGCTGGTATATGGACGACACCATAGTGCTGGGCTGTATGCTGGTATGTGAACGACACCATAGTGCTGGGCTGTATGCTGGTATGTGGACGACACCATAGTGCTGGGCTGTATGCTGGTATGTGAACGACACCATAATGCTGGGCTGTATGCTGGTATGTGAACGACACCATAGTGCTGGGCTGTATGCTGGTATGTGGACGTCACCATAGTGCTGGGCTGTATGCTGGTATGTGGACGACACCATAGTGCTGGGCTGTATGCTGGTATGTGGACGACACCATAGTGCTGGGCTGTATGCTGGTATGTGGACGTCACCATAGTGCTGGGCTGTATGCTGGTATGTGGACGACACCATAGTGCTGGGCTGTATGCTGGTATGTGGACGACACCATAGTGCTGGGCTGTATGCTGGCATGTGGACGTCACCATAGTGCAGTGGGCTGTAATGCCTAATGAGATATTGTTCCATATATCCGTACGGTGTTCATGATTGCGTGGCTGTTGCAAACTTATGCTGCCTTGATGCGCTTTTAGTCTCCCATTTCTTCACCAAATGTGCTTGCATTCATATTTTGGCATTGGTGCTCCTCAGGAGTCTGGCCGCGACATAGGTGTGGTGGCTACCGCTGCCGCCGTGCAGGCGGACCGAGAGCTGCGGGCGGCCGCCGACGCGCGTCCGTTCTCCCCGCCCCTGATATCCGCCTACTGGGACGAGTGCGCCGAGCTGGTGCGCGCCAGTCAGCGGCTCGACAAGTCCGAGTACCAGCTCATCAGTGAGTTGAGTACCGGCCGCTCACGTCCTGTGAGTGGCCGCGCCAGTCAGCGGCTCGACAAGTCCGAGTACCAGCTCATCAGTGAGTTGAGTACCGGCCGCTCACGTCCTGTGAGTGGCCGCGCCAGTCAGCGGCTCGACAAGTCCGAGTACCAGCTCATCAGTGAGTTGAGTACCGGCCGCTCACGTCCTGTGAGTGGCCGCGCCAGTCAGCGGCTCGACAAGTCCGAGTACCAGCTCATCAGTGAGTTGAGTACCGGCCGCTCACGTCCTGTGAGTGGCCGCGCCAGTCAGCGGCTCGACAAGTCCGAGTACCAGCTCATCAGTGAGTTGAGTACCGGCCGCTCACGTCCTGTGAGTGGCCGCGCCAGTCAGCGGCTCGACAAGTCCGAGTACCAGCTCATCAGTGAGTTAAGTACCGGCCGCTCACGTCCTGTGAGTGGCCGCGCCAGTCAGCGGCTCGACAAGTCCGAGTACCAGCTCATCAGTGAGTTAAGTACCGGCCGCTCACGTCCTGTGAGTGGCCGCGCCAGTCAGCGGCTCGACAAGTCCGAGTACCAGCTCATCAGTGAGTTGAGTACCGGCCGCTCACGTCCTGTGAGTGGCCGCGCCAGTCAGCGGCTCGACAAGTCCGAGTACCAGCTCATCAGTGAGTTGAGTACCGGCCGCTCACGTCCTGTGAGTGGCCGCGCCAGTCAGCGGCTCGACAAGTCCGAGTACCAGCTCATCAGTGAGTTGAGTACCGGCCGCTCACGTCCTGTGAGTGGCCGCGCCAGTCAGCGGCTCGACAAGTCCGAGTACCAGCTCATCAGTGAGTTAAGTACCGGCCGCTCACGTCCTGTGAGTGGCCGCGCCAGTCAGCGGCTCGACAAGTCCGAGTACCAGCTCATCAGTGAGTTAAGTACCGGCTGCTCACGTCCTGTGAGTGGCCGCGCCAGTCAGCGGCTCGACAAGTCCGAGTACCAGCTCATCAGTGAGTTAAGTACCGGCCGCTCACGTCCTGTGAGTGGCCGCGCCAGTCAGCGGCTCGACAAGTCCGAGTACCAGCTCATCAGTGAGTTGAGTACCGGCCGCTCACGTCCTGTGAGTGGCCGCGCCAGTCAGCGGCTCGACAAGTCCGAGTACCAGCTCATCAGTGAGTTGAGTACCTGCCGCTCACGTCCTGTGAGTGGCCGCGCCAGTCAGCGGCTCGACAAGTCCGAGTACCAGCTCATCAGTGAGTTGAGTACCTGCCGCTCACGTCCTGTGAGTGGCCGCGCCAGTCAGCGGCTCGACAAGTCCGAGTACCAGCTCATCAGTGAGTTGAGTACCGGCCGCTCACGTCCTGTGAGTGGCCGCGCCAGTCAGCGGCTCGACAAGTCCGAGTACCAGCTCATCAGTGAGTTGAGTACCGGCCGCTCACGTCCTGTGAGTGGCCGCGCGCCGAGGACGGGCACCAACAGCGGCCTCCCGGGTCTCGGATGTGTCGTGCCTCGAGGGACCGTCTAATGAGCCGTGGCCAGCGGCCTCCCGGGTCTCGGATGTGTCGTGCCTCGAGGGACCGTCTAATGAGCCGTGGCCAGCGGCCTCCCGGGTCTCGGATGTGTCGTGCCTCGAGGGACCGTCTAATGAGCCGTGGCCAGCGGCCCCCCGGGTCTCGGATGTGTCGTGCCTCGAGGGACCGTCTAATGAGCCGTGGCCAGCGGCCTCCCGGGTCTCGGATGTGTCGTGCCTCGAGGGACCGTCTAATGAGCCGTGGCCAGCGGCCCCCCGGGTCTCGGATGTGTCGTGCCTCGAGGGACCGTCTAATGAGCCGTGGCCAGCGGCCTCCCGGGTCTCGGATGTGTCGTGCCTCGAGGGACCGTCTAATGAGCCGTGGTCAGCTGCTGACGAGAATCACCATTCCGACCCAAGGCGGTTCTTATTTTCTGGGGGAGACTGAGTGCTGACAGCCAGCGATAATCAGACTTCGCGAGCTTTTACTATGCATCGTCCCTGCTGCTATGCTAGCTTTAGGTGATGTCTGAGCTGTGCGGTGACCTGTGTTTTCCTGTGCGGTGACCTGTGTTAGGCGATGTCTGATGACCGTGCTGTGCGGTGACCTGTGTTTCCTGTGCGGTGACCTGTGTTTTCCTGTGCGGTGACCTGTGTTTTCCTGTGCGGTGACCTGTGTTAGGTGATGTCTGATGACCGTGCTGTGCGGTGACCTGTGTTTTCCTGTGCGGTGACCTGTGTTTTCCTGTGCGGTGACCTGTGTTAGGTGATGTCTGATGACCGTGCTGTGCGGTGACCTGTGTTTTCCTGTGCGGTGACCTGTGTTAGGTGATGTCTGATGACCGTGCTGTGCTGTGACCTGTGTTTTCCTGTGCGGTGACCTGTGTTTTCCTGTGCGGTGACCTGTGTTAGGTGATGTCTGATGACCATGCTGTGCTGTGACCTGTGTTTTCATGTGTGGTGACCTGTGTTTTACTGTGCGGTGACCTGTGTTAGGTGATGTCTGATGACCGTGCTGTGCTGTGACCTGTGTTTTCCTGTGCGGTGACCTGTGTTTTACTGTGCGGTGACCTGTGTTAGGTGATGTCTGATGACCGTGCTGTGCTGTGACCTGTGTTTTCGCTCTGCTGCCAGCGGCTGGGTGGAAGTGTTACTTGGCCTCTTGACTTACCTGTGTCTGACCTGTGTCTGACCTGTGTCTGACCTGTGTCTGACCTGTGTCTGACCTGTGTCTGACCTGTGTCTGACCTGTAGCTGCCCTGTGTCTGACCTGTGTCTGACCTGTGTCTGACCTGTGTCTGACCTGTGTCTGACCTGTATCTGACCTGTGTCTGACCTGTGTCTGACCTGTGTCTGACCTATATCTGACCTGTATCTGACCTGTATCTGACATTTGCCCGTGTCTCGTGTCTGACCGTGTTTCTCCCGACAGCGGCCGGTTGGAGGGGGTACCTGGGCTCGTGCGGCCCGGCGGAGCTGGCCCGCGGCCTCTCGGTGCTTCTGCAGCTCGCCGGCAAGCTGTTCGGCAACATGCAGCAGCTGCAGCCCATGGCGCATATCGTCGACACGGAAGGTGCGGGTTGGTGGCGGGTGGGTTAGGCAGGATGGTAAACTCTTTTGAAATGGCATGTCTAGCATATTGCAATATTGCATGCAATGATGTAGACTCATGATTTTGCAGTAATCTAAATGTAGCTATGCTTCCCGCGTTTCGATCTACCAGCTTTCCACTTTGCCAACACTTTAACGCCTTATCGCCCATTGCCATACAATGTGAGCATATTGTGATGAGACTGGCAACACAATGTATTATTATAAGCCTACTATTTCACTTCCGTGATGTGTGACCCACCCACCCATGTGTGTCTCAGTGTTGACCCGGACGGAGCAGTACGGCCTGCTGGCGGAGCGTCTGCGTCTGGTGTCTCCGCTGCTGCACACGCTGGCTGTGTCTCCCAGCCCCCCGGCCGAGCTGGCCCAGCTGGCAGCCACGCTGACGCTGGTGCCGCACGCCGGCTGCGAGCTGCACCACTTCACCGCCGACACCGTGACGCCCAGGTGAGTCAGCCGTCCGGACCCGTCCGGACCGGGCTGAACCGGTCTGAACCGGTCTGAACCGGTCTGAACCGGTCTGAACCGGTCTGAACCGGTCTGAACCGGTCTGTCCGGCAGCGCGGCCAGGGCATCTGCTGGGAGCTGCCCGCATCTGCTGGGTGCTGGGTGATCCATTGGTGCATCTGCTGGGAGCTGCCCGCATCTGCTGGGTGCTGGGTGATCCATTGGTGCATCTGCTGTCTGCTGGGTGATCCATTGCTGCATATGCTGGGTGCTGGGTGATCCATTGGTGCATCTGCTGGGTGCTGGGTGATCCATTGATCTGCATCTGCTGGGTGCTGGGTGATCCATTGGTGCATCTGCTGGGTGCTGGGTGATCCATTGCTGCATCTGCTGGGTGCTGGGTGATCCATTGATCTGCATCTGCTGGGTGCTGGGTGATCCATTGGTGCATCTGCTGGGTGCTGGGTGATCCATTGGTGCATCTGCTGGGTGATCCATTGCTGCATCTGCTGGGTGATCCATTGCTGCATCTGCTGGGTGCTGGGTGATCCATTGATCTGCATCTGCTGGGTGCTGGGTGATCCATTGGTGCATTTGCTGGGTGATCCATTGCTGCATCTGCTGGGTGCTGGGTGATCCATTGATCTGCATCTGCTGAGTGCTGGGTGATCCATTGGTGCATCTGCTGGGTGCTGGGTGATCCATTGCTGCATCTGCTGGGTGCTGGGTGATCCATTGATCTGCATCTGCTGGGTGCTGGGTGATCCATTGGTGCATCTGCTGGGTGCTGGGTGATCCATTGATCTGCATCTGCTGGGTGCTGGGTGATCCATTGGTGCATCTGCTGGGTGCTGGGTGATCCATTGCTGCATCTGCTGGGTGCTGGGTGATCCATTGATCTGCATCTGCTGGGTGCTAGGTGATCCATTGATCTGCATCTGCTGGGTGCTGGGTGATCCATTGGTGCATCTGCTGGGTGCTAGGTGATCCATTGGTGCATCTGCTGGGTGCTGGGTGATCCATTGGTGCATCTGCTGGGTGATCCATTGCTGCATCTGCTGGGTGATCCATTGCTGCATCTGCTGGGTGCTGGGTGATCCATTGATCTGCATCTGCTGGGTGCTGGGTGATCCATTGGTGCATCTGCTGGGTGCTGGGTGATCCATTGCTGCATCTGCTGGGTGCTGGGTGATCCATTGATCTGCATCTGCTGGGTGCTGGGTGATCCATTGGTGCATCTGCTGGGTGCTGGGTGATCCATTGGTGCATCTGCTGGGTGCTGGGTGATCCATTGATCTGCATCTGCTGGGTGCTAGGTGATCCATTGATCTGCATCTGCTGGGTGCTGGGTGATCCATTGGTGCATCTGCTGGGTGCTGGGTGATCCATTGGTGCATCTGCTGGGTGCTGGGTGATCCATTGGTGCATCTGCTGGGTGATCCATTGCTGCATCTGCTGGGTGATCCATTGCTGCATCTGCTGGGTGCTGGGTGATCCATTGATCTGCATCTGCTGAGTGCTGGGTGATCCATTGGTGCATCTGCTGGGTGCTGGGTGATCCATTGCTGCATCTGCTGGGTGCTGGGTGATCCATTGGTGCATCTGCTGGGTGCTGGGTGATCCATTGCTGCATCTGCTGGGTGCTGGGTGATCCATTGCTGCATCTGCTGGGTGCTGGGTGATCCATTGGTGCATCTGCTGGGTGCTGGGTGATCCATTGGTGCATCTGCTGGGTGCTGGGTGATCCATTGATCTGCATCTGCTGGGTCCTGGGTGATCCATTGGTGCATCTGCTGGGTGCTGGGTGATCCATTGATCTGCATCTGCTGGGTGCTGGGTGATCCATCTGCTGGGTGCTGGGTGATCCATTGATCTGCATTGAGTGATCTATAGCGGAGTTGCGTGCCCTTGGTTTTAACTGTTTTACCTCTTGGCTGTTGTGACCTTGACATCATCTGAACTTCATGCCGTCCGTCTGACCTGGGGAGTGGTGTCGGCGTCGGACTTGTATATTTGTAACCTCCGTCTGAATGATGTGATCTCCATCTGACCCTGTGTGACCCCTCCCGTTCCTCTGCCCCATGTTTCAGCGCATGACCTCTCCGTCTGACCCCTCCCGCTGCCCGTTGTTTCAGCGTGTGACCTCTATCTGACCTCTCCGTCTGACCCCTCCCGCTGCCCGTTGTTTCAGCGTGTGACCTATATCTGACCTCTCCGTCTGACCCCTCCCGCTGCCCGTTGTTTCAGCGTGTGACCTCTCCGTCTGACCTCTCCCGCTTCCCGCTGTTCCAGCGTGTGACCTCTCCGTCTGACCCCTCCCGCTGCCCGCTGTTTCAGCGTGTGCGCGGCGTACGTGACGGAGCTGCTGTCTGTCGCTCCGGAGCTCCTCTCTACCGACCGTGACGGACTGGCGCGGCTGTGGCTGCGCTGCTGGGCCGGCGGCGCTGACCAGTCCGAGCTGGGCGCTCTGACCGCCGCCGTGGCCCGCCGGGAGCCCCTGGTGCCGGCCGCGCCGACCGCAAACCTGCACACGGCCAGCCAGTTCGTGGACAGGCTGGCCAGACTCGCCGAACAGGTCAGTTGGAGGGAAAATGCGGACAGAAAGTCACCCAAGAAATGTTTGTACTATCGTATATTCAACCAATGATAGACATATCACTTCTTGGACAAGACATGATGATCAATGAATGTGACAAACCCGGCTTGATGAACTGTTGTGCCGTTGCCGACAGGGCGAGGAGCCCGGCTTGATGAACTGTTGTGCCGTTGCCGGCAGGTCGAGGAGCCCGGCTTGATGAACTATTGTGCCGTTGCCGGCAGGGCGAGGAGCCCGGCTTGATGAACTGTTGTGCCGTTGCCGGCAGGGCGAGGAGGGCCGTGAGAGGGTGAACAGTATCCTCGGAGACCTGGGCTACATCGACGTCTACCTGCGGGGGCCGAGGAGTGGCTCCACTGCGATCACGCACCTCTACCTGGTGTTCGGCCTCATCATCAAACGACTGATTCACGTCCTGGTCAGAGAACGGGTCCGGCTGCTGTCTTATCGGGCTTGTGATTCTCCTAAGCGGTGTTGTTCATAGCACTAAGACTGGGAGGCTCATTATGAATGAACCTCCCCGGGCCTCATTGTCAGTGGCAGCAAATACACAATATGCTAGTAGTTATTACTTTTTCGGATTCATTTATCTCTGAAAATTACGATCTTTAACGTGAATTCATACTGCGAAAATCTTCAACTATTTTTAGGATAAGGTCGTTTAATATTTCTTTTAATAATTGTGCCTGATTATAAGTTTTGATTATGACCTTTTTGTTGATGACCGCAGGAGGTGCGGAAGGTTGTGAGCATTATCCAGCGGCTGCTGCTGCCGCCGGCCGTCTACAGTGCAGACAAGCCGCTGCCACCTCCGCTGCGCACCGCGCTGGCTCGCTCCATCCCTCTGGTCAGTCGCTGTCTCGCTCCATCCCTCTGGTCAGTCGCTGGCTCCCTCCATCCCTCTGGTCAGTCGCTGGCTCGCTCCATCCCTCTGGTCAGTCGCTGGCTCCTTCCATCCCTCTGGTCAGTCGCTGTCTCGCTCCATCCCTCTGGTCAGTCGCTGGCTCCCTCCATCCCTCTGGTCAGTCGCTGGCTCCTTCCATCCCTCTGGTCAGTCGCTGGCTCCCTCCATCCCTCTGGTCAGTCGCTGGCTCCCTCCATCCCTCTGGTCAGTCGCTGGCTCCCTCCATCCCTCTGGTCAGTCGCTGGCTCTCTCCATCCCTCTGGTCAGTCGCTGGCTCCCTCCATCCCTCTGGTCAGTCGCTGTCTCGCTCCACCCCTCTGGTCAGTCGCTGTCTCGCTCCATCCCTCTGGTCAGTCGCTGGCTCCCTCCATCCCTCTGGTCAGTTGCTGGCTCCTTCCATCCCTCTGGTCAGTCGCTGGCTCCCTCCATCCCTCTGGTCAGTCGCTGGCTCCCTCCATCCCTCTGGTCAGTCGCTGGCTCTCTCCATCCCTCTGGTCAGTCGCTGGCTCCCTCCATCCCCCTGGTCAGTCGCTGTCTCGCTCCATCCCTCTGGTCAGTCGCTGTCTCGCTCCATCCCTCTGGTCAGTCGCTGGCTCCTTCCATCCCTCTGGTCAGTCGCTGGCTCCCTCCATCCCTCTGGTCAGTCGCTGGCTCGCTCCATCCCTCTGGTCAGTCGCTGGCTCCCTCCATCCCTCTGGTCAGTCGCTGGCTCCCTCCATCCCTCTGGTCAGTCGCTGGCTCCCTCCATCCCTCTGGTCAGTCGCTGGCTCCCTCCATCCCTCTGGTCAGTCGCTGGCTCGCTCCATCCCTCTGGTCAGTCGCTGGCTCCCTCCATCCCTCTGGTCAGTCGCTGGCTCCCTCCATCCCTCTGATCAGTCGCTGGCTCCCTCCATCCCTCTGGTCAGTCGCTGGCTCCCTCCATCCCTCTGGTCAGTCGCTGGCTCCCTCCATCCCTCTGGTCAGTCGCTGGCTCCCTCCATCCCTCTGGTCAGTCGCTGGCTCCCTCCATCCCTCTGGTCAGTCGCTGGCTCCCTCCATCCCTCTGGTCAGTCGCTGTCTCCCTCCATCCCTCTGGTCAGTCGCTGGCTCCCTCCATCCCTCTGGTCAGTCGCTGGCTCCCTCCATCCCTCTGGTCAGTCGCTGGCTCGCTCCATCCCTCTGGTCAGTCGCTGGCTCCCTCCATCCCTCTGGTCAGTCGCTGGCTCCCTCCATCCCTCTGGTCAGTCGCTGGCTCCCTCCATCCCTCTGGTCAGTCGCTGGCTCCCTCCATCCCTCTGGTCAGTCGCTGGCTCCCTCCATCCCTCTGGTCAGTCGCTGGCTCCCTCCATCCCTCTGGTCAGTCGCTGGCTCTCTCCATCCCTCTGGTCAGTCGCTGGCTCCCTCCATCCCTCTGGTCAGTCGCTGGCTCCCTCCATCCCTCTGGTCAGTCGCTGGCTCTCTCCATCCCTCTGGTCAGTCGCTGGCTCCCTCCATCCCTCTGGTCAGTCGCTGTCTCGCTCCACCCCTCTGGTCAGTCGCTGTCTCGCTCCATCCCTCTGGTCAGTCGCTGGCTCCCTCCATCCCTCTGGTCAGTCGCTGGCTCCCTCCATCCCTCTGGTCAGTCGCTGGCTCCCTCCATCCCTCTGGTCAGTCGCTGGCTCCCTCCATCCCTCTGGTCAGTCGCTGGCTCCCTCCATCCCTCTGGTCAGTCGCTGGCTCCCTCCATCCCTCTGGTCAGTCGCTGGCTCCCTCCATCCCTCTGGTCAGTCGCTGGCTCCCTCCATCCCTCTGGTCAGTCGCTGGCTCTCTCCATCCCTCTGGTCAGTCGCTGGCTCCCTCCATCCCTCTGGTCAGTCGCTGTCTCGCTCCACCCCTCTGGTCAGTCGCTGTCTCGCTCCATCCCTCTGGTCAGTCGCTGGCTCCCTCCATCCCTCTGGTCAGTTGCTGGCTCCTTCCATCCCTCTGGTCAGTCGCTGGCTCCCTCCATCCCTCTGGTCAGTCGCTGGCTCCCTCCATCCCTCTGGTCAGTCGCTGGCTCTCCATCCCTCTGGTCAGTCGCTGGCTCCCTCCATCCCCCTGGTCAGTCGCTGTCTCGCTCCATCCCTCTGGTCAGTCGCTGTCTCGCTCCATCCCTCTGGTCAGTCGCTGGCTCCTTCCATCCCTCTGGTCAGTCGCTGGCTCCCTCCATCCCTCTGGTCAGTCGCTGGCTCGCTCCATCCCTCTGGTCAGTCGCTGGCTCCCTCCATCCCTCTGGTCAGTCGCTGGCTCCCTCCATCCCTCTGGTCAGTCGCTGGCTCCCTCCATCCCTCTGGTCAGTCGCTGGCTCCCTCCATCCCTCTGGTCAGTCGCTGGCTCCCTCCATCCCTCTGGTCAGTCGCTGGCTCCCTCCATCCCTCTGGTCAGTCGCTGGCTCCCTCCATCCCTCTGGTCAGTCGCTGGCTCCCTCCATCCCTCTGGTCAGTCGCTGGCTCCCTCCATCCCTCTGGTCAGTCGCTGGCTCCCTCCATCTCTCTGGTCAGTCGCTGGCTCCCTCCATCTCTCTGGTCAGTCGCTGGCTCCCTCCATCCCTCTGGTCAGTCGCTGGCTCCCTCCATCCCTCTGGTCAGTCGCTGGCTCCCTCCATCCCTCTGGTCAGTCGCTGTCTCCCTCCATCCCTCTGGTCAGTCGCTGGCTCCCTCCATCCCTCTGGTCAGTCGCTGGCTCCCTCCATCCCTCTGGTCAGTCGCTGGCTCCCTCCATCCCTCTGGTCAGTCGTTGGCTCCTTCCATCCCTCTGGTCAGTCGCTGTCTCGCTCCATCCCTCTGGTCAGTCGCTGGCTCCCTCCATCCCTCTGGTCAGTCGCTGGCTCCTTCCATCCCTCTGGTCAGTCGCTGGCTCCCTCCATCCCTCTGGTCAGTCGCTGGCTCCCTCCATCCCTCTGGTCAGTCGCTGGCTCCCTCCATCCCTCTGGTCAGTCGCTGGCTCTCTCCATCCCTCTGGTCAGTCGCTGGCTCCCTCCATCCCTCTGGTCAGTCGCTGTCTCGCTCCACCCCTCTGGTCAGTCGCTGTCTCGCTCCATCCCTCTGGTCAGTCGCTGGCTCCCTCCATCCCTCTGGTCAGTTGCTGGCTCCTTCCATCCCTCTGGTCAGTCGCTGGCTCCCTCCATCCCTCTGGTCAGTCGCTGGCTCCCTCCATCCCTCTGGTCAGTCGCTGGCTCTCTCCATCCCTCTGGTCAGTCGCTGGCTCCCTCCATCCCCCTGGTCAGTCGCTGTCTCGCTCCATCCCTCTGGTCAGTCGCTGTCTCGCTCCATCCCTCTGGTCAGTCGCTGGCTCCTTCCATCCCTCTGGTCAGTCGCTGGCTCCCTCCATCCCTCTGGTCAGTCGCTGGCTCGCTCCATCCCTCTGGTCAGTCGCTGGCTCCCTCCATCCCTCTGGTCAGTCGCTGGCTCCCTCCATCCCTCTGGTCAGTCGCTGGCTCCCTCCATCCCTCTGGTCAGTCGCTGGCTCCCTCCATCCCTCTGGTCAGTCGCTGGCTCGCTCCATCCCTCTGGTCAGTCGCTGGCTCCCTCCATCCCTCTGGTCAGTCGCTGGCTCCCTCCATCCCTCTGATCAGTCGCTGGCTCCCTCCATCCCTCTGGTCAGTCGCTGGCTCCCTCCATCCCTCTGGTCAGTCGCTGGCTCCCTCCATCCCTCTGGTCAGTCGCTGGCTCCCTCCATCCCTCTGGTCAGTCGCTGGCTCCCTCCATCCCTCTGGTCAGTCGCTGGCTCCCTCCATCCCTCTGGTCAGTCGCTGTCTCCCTCCATCCCTCTGGTCAGTCGCTGGCTCCCTCCATCCCTCTGGTCAGTCGCTGGCTCCCTCCATCCCTCTGGTCAGTCGCTGGCTCGCTCCATCCCTCTGGTCAGTCGCTGGCTCCCTCCATCCCTCTGGTCAGTCGCTGGCTCCCTCCATCCCTCTGGTCAGTCGCTGGCTCCCTCCATCCCTCTGGTCAGTCGCTGGCTCCCTCCATCCCTCTGGTCAGTCGCTGGCTCCCTCCATCCCTCTGGTCAGTCGCTGGCTCCCTCCATCCCTCTGGTCAGTCGCTGGCTCTCTCCATCCCTCTGGTCAGTCGCTGGCTCCCTCCATCCCTCTGGTCAGTCGCTGGCTCCCTCCATCCCTCTGGTCAGTCGCTGGCTCTCTCCATCCCTCTGGTCAGTCGCTGGCTCCCTCCATCCCTCTGGTCAGTCGCTGTCTCGCTCCACCCCTCTGGTCAGTCGCTGTCTCGCTCCATCCCTCTGGTCAGTCGCTGGCTCCCTCCATCCCTCTGGTCAGTCGCTGGCTCCCTCCATCCCTCTGGTCAGTCGCTGGCTCCCTCCATCCCTCTGGTCAGTCGCTGGCTCCCTCCATCCCTCTGGTCAGTCGCTGGCTCCCTCCATCCCTCTGGTCAGTCGCTGGCTCCCTCCATCCCTCTGGTCAGTCGCTGGCTCCCTCCATCCCTCTGGTCAGTCGCTGGCTCCCTCCATCCCTCTGGTCAGTCGCTGGCTCTCTCCATCCCTCTGGTCAGTCGCTGGCTCCCTCCATCCCTCTGGTCAGTCGCTGTCTCGCTCCACCCCTCTGGTCAGTCGCTGTCTCGCTCCATCCCTCTGGTCAGTCGCTGGCTCCCTCCATCCCTCTGGTCAGTTGCTGGCTCCTTCCATCCCTCTGGTCAGTCGCTGGCTCCCTCCATCCCTCTGGTCAGTCGCTGGCTCCCTCCATCCCTCTGGTCAGTCGCTGGCTCTCTCCATCCCTCTGGTCAGTCGCTGGCTCCCTCCATCCCCCTGGTCAGTCGCTGTCTCGCTCCATCCCTCTGGTCAGTCGCTGTCTCGCTCCATCCCTCTGGTCAGTCGCTGGCTCCTTCCATCCCTCTGGTCAGTCGCTGGCTCCCTCCATCCCTCTGGTCAGTCGCTGGCTCGCTCCATCCCTCTGGTCAGTCGCTGGCTCCCTCCATCCCTCTGGTCAGTCGCTGGCTCCCTCCATCCCTCTGGTCAGTCGCTGGCTCCCTCCATCCCTCTGGTCAGTCGCTGGCTCCCTCCATCCCTCTGGTCAGTCGCTGGCTCCCTCCATCCCTCTGGTCAGTCGCTGGCTCCCTCCATCCCTCTGGTCAGTCGCTGGCTCCCTCCATCCCTCTGGTCAGTCGCTGGCTCCCTCCATCCCTCTGGTCAGTCGCTGGCTCCCTCCATCCCTCTGGTCAGTCGCTGGCTCCCTCCATCTCTCTGGTCAGTCGCTGGCTCCCTCCATCTCTCTGGTCAGTCGCTGGCTCCCTCCATCCCTCTGGTCAGTCGCTGGCTCCCTCCATCCCTCTGGTCAGTCGCTGGCTCCCTCCATCCCTCTGGTCAGTCGCTGTCTCCCTCCATCCCTCTGGTCAGTCGCTGGCTCCCTCCATCCCTCTGGTCAGTCGCTGGCTCCCTCCATCCCTCTGGTCAGTCGCTGGCTCCCTCCATCCCTCTGGTCAGTCGTTGGCTCCCTCCATCCCTCTGGTCAGTCGCTGGCTCCCTCCATCCCTCTGGTCAGTCGCTGGCTCCCTCCATCCCTCTGGTCAGTCGCTGGCTCCCTCCATCCCTCTGGTCAGTCGCTGGCTCCCTCCATCCCTCTGGTCAGTCGCTGGCTCCCTCCATCCCTCTGGTCAGTCGCTGGCTCCCTCCATCCCTCTGGTCAGTCGCTGGCTCCCTCCATCCCTCTGGTCAGTCGCTGGCTCCCTCCATCCCTCTGGTCAGTCGCTGGCTCCCTCCATCCCTCTGGTCAGTCGCTGGCTCCCTCCATCCCTCTGATCAGTCGCTGGCTCCCTCCATCCCTCTGGTCAGTCGCTGGCTCCATCCATCCCTCTGGTCAGTCGCTGGCTCGCTCCATCCCTCTGGTCAGTCGCTGGCTCACTCCATCCCTCTGGTCAGTCGCTGGCTCCCTCCATCCCTCTGGTCAGTCGCTGGCTCCCTCCATCCCTCTGGTCAGTCGCTGGCTCCCTCCATCCCTCTGGTCAGTCGCTGGCTCGCTCCATCCCTCTGGTCAGTCGCTGGCTCGCTCCATCCCTCTGGTCAGTCGCTGGCTCGTTCCATCCCTCTGGTCAGTCGCTGGCTCCTTCCATCCCTCTGGTCAGTCGCTGGCTCCCTCCATCCCTCTGGTCAGTCGCTGGCTCCTTCCATCCCTCTGGTCAGTCGCTGGCTCCCTCCATCCCTCTGGTCAGTCGCTGGCTCGCTCCATCCCTCTGGTCAGTCGCTGGCTCCTTCCATCCCTCTGGTCAGTCGCTGTCTCGCTCCATCCCTCTGGTCAGTCGCTGGCTCGCTCCATCCCTCTGGTCAGTCGCTGTCTCCCTCCATCCCTCTGGTCAGTCGCTGGCTCCCTCTATCCCTCTGGTCAGTCGCTGGCTCCCTCCATCCCTCTGGTCAGTCGCTGGCTCCCTCCATCCCTCTGGTCAGTCGCTGGCTCCCTCCATCCCTCTGGTCAGTCGCTGGCTCCCTCCATCCCTCTGGTCAGTCGCTGGCTCCCTCCATCCCTCTGGTCAGTCGCTGGCTCCCTCCATCCCTCTGGTCAGTCGCTGGCTCCCTCCATCCCTCTGGTCAGTCGCTGGCTCCCTCCATCCCTCTGGTCAGTCGCTGGCTCCCTCCATCCCTCTGGTCAGTCGCTGGCTCCCTCCATCCCTCTGGTCAGTCGCTGGCTCCCTCCATCCCTCTGGTCAGTCGCTGGCTCCCTCCATCCCTCTGGTCAGTCGCTGGCTCCCTCCATCCCTCTGGTCAGTCGCTGGCTCCCTCCATCCCTCTGGTCAGTCGCTGGCTCCCTCCATCCCTCTGGTCAGTTGCTGGCTCCCTCCATCCCTCTGGTCAGTCGCTGGCTCCCTCCATCCCTCTGGTCAGTCGCTGGCTCCCTCCATCCCTCTGGTCAGTCGCTGGCCCCCTCCATCCCTCTGGTCAGTCGCTGGCTCCCTCCATCCCTCTGATCAGTCGCTGGCTCCCTCCATCCCTCTGGTCAGTCGCTGGCTCCCTCCATCCCTCTGGTCAGTCGCTGTCTCCCTCCTCATTTGTTTCTACAGAACTGTGTCAGATATGACCGTGCAGAGCTCTGTACTCATCAGCCGTGTCAGCGCCCTGTCATCAGCCCCGCACTGCGTGGTGTGGCAGCATGTCGTGTCATCTGAGCTGTGGCAGGAGTTCGTTTTTGTCGTTTTATCGCCGTGATTACAACTTCGCTGTTACGCAGATGCCCCTGATTTGCCTTGGAATGACCAGTGATAAGTGTCCTGCTCCTGCTCCTGCCCCGCCCCAACAGTTCCTGGCCGGTATCGCGCGTGCCGACTACACCACTGAGAAATCGTACCGGCGCTTCGTCAAGGACACGCTGGTCAACTACATGTACCGCTTCGCCGACGTCACGCACCCTCTGCTGGTGAGTGCGGCGGCGACGTCTGGGCTGTGCGGGCTGGCTGAGCGAGCTGGCTGTGCGGGCTGGCGGTGCGGGCTGGCGGCGACGTCTGGGCTGTGCGGGCTGGCTGTGCGGGCTGGCTGTGCGGGCTGGCTGTGCGAGCTGGCGGTGCGGGCTGGCTGTGCGAGCTGGCTGTGCGGGCTGGCTGTGCGGGCTGGCTGTGCGGGCTGGCGGTGCGGGCTGGCTGTGCGAGCTGGCTGTGCGGGCTGGCGGTGCGAGCTGGCTGTGCGGGCTGGCGGTGCGGGCTGGCGGTGCGGGCTGGCTGTGCGGGCTGGCTGTGCGGGCTGGCTGTGCGGGCTGGCGGTGCGGGCTGGCTGGCGGTGCGGGCTGGCGGTGCGGGCTGGCTGTGCGGGCTGGCGGTGCGGGCTGGCGGTGCGAGCTGGCGGTGCGGGCTGGCTGTGCGGGCTGTGCGGGACTGGTGGGTCGCGGGACTGTCATTGTCTGTGGAGGCTATCAAGCCTGCCCATGGTGACCGGCCAGTAGCCAGTGGTGTTGTGCCAATTGTCGTGCCAAGCGTCGGCAGTAGGACCGAGTTGCAGTACTACTCTTGACAAATATAGTAGTGGCTGTTTGAAGTAATGGAACGACGGGGATGCTGTAATAGTGTTTTTTTTTTGTTGCAGGACGTGTTTAGGTCTGATGACATTCCATCCCAGTTCAAGGATTACGGGGACGCTGACGGGGATGCTGTAATAGTGTTTTTATTTTTGTTGCAGGACGTGTTTAGGTCTGATGACATTCCATCCCAGTTCAAGGATTACACTATGCAAATGATAGCGGAAACTTTCCTTCAGAAGAACGGTGGAAAGTTGCATCCCAGCCTCTTACAAGTGAGTATCGAAATCGTGCTTGTACTTGTACTTATACTTATAGTACGGGATTATAAGGAGGATAGTTGGACGAATGCGCTCAAAATCTGATAGACCACGCTAAATTATTGACAAAATTGCAGCTTTACAGAATTGATATCACTTGGTTTTCTGCTTACCTTCGGAATCACACTCGAGCGTGAACTTCACTGACGCTCTGGAAAACACAAAAATTTCTGCTCCGCTTCCCAACAGCATCGGGGTTTTCCAGGGTTCTTCCCTCGGCCCTCACTCTACTGCGTCTTCGCCAACGACCTCAGCTTGTTCGCCGAGGACGCAGTAGTACTACAGTATGCCGATGATACCCAAATTTTAATCAGTGACAAGAAGTCAGAGCTCAATAACGTCGTGAGTAGGATGGAACGTGCGTTTGCTTCTCTAGACATCTGGTTTCGTGGAAACGGTTTTAAAGTCAACACTGAGAAAACTCAACTGATGCTGTTGGGAAGCGCTCAAAATTTGCGCAATGCCCCGAACGTCACTGTAAAATTTCGCGATCACATTCTCGTACCTATTTCGGAAGCTAAGAATCTCGGCACCATTTTGGATCGCACTTTGAACTGGGACGCCCATGTAACCTCCGTCACTAGACGCTGTTTCGGCATTCTCAGTGGTCTATCACGTCTTGGGAGCCGCCTGCCATGGTCTGTCATCTCCGTGCTGGTCAACGCTCTGGTTCTCTCGCAGGTCCGATATATTTGTATTTGACAACTTGGACACTCCGACAATACACGTCGGCTATTCTGAGGTCACGTTATTGTTAATGCGGATGGAACGTTAAACAACTTACACACATACACATCATGCTCGCACACACTGACAAGGAACTATCGCAAAATCACACTTTCAGCACACTTTCAGCTATGCGGGTGTCCAGTGTCCACCATTCGCCACCACGGCACTGGGCCACCACCATCACGTGACCACAATGCTGTGACCCGGCCAAGGTCATCCCGGTACGGTACAGACAACCGCGCGGTCAGTGACGTCACTGCAGCGGTCACCGGCCGGGCCGGGCCGGCCAGGCATCTGCCGGTCTCGTTGCCTCGGGCGATGGCCGCGTCTCCGGCGCGAGGGTAGGCGGCTCCCGGTGTGCACTCGGTCGAGTTTGCCGTTGAAGTTGCGTGCGTTTGTTGAAAACGTGCTGACATTAAAAGACTTTGCGGTTGGTAGTTGGTTAAAGATCCAAAACAATGACCTGATAAACTTGCGGTATTGGCCAGCACTGGTTCAAGTGATCACCATTAAAAGTAGCAAGTACAATTAAAACAATGCCAGTTTTAGTCTTGCAATTACTTGTTCTGACTCACATACCATTGTTCATATGTATAGTGACTGCGAAAACTTCTCTCGTCACTTGCACTCACTCCACTCGCATCTTGGAATCTGGCACAATCACTCACACTGGTAAGGATGAGGCGTGAGCCTCCCCGCGTACCGTCGCACGTCCGTACGGGGCGGCAGGCGCAGGGCGACTATACTGCATCACCATATATGGCAACGGTTCACGGAAGAACCTGTCTCGAATAAAACAAAACTGACTGACTGACTGACTGACTGACTGACTGACTGACTGACTGACTGACTGACTGACTGACTGACTGACTGACTGACTGACTGACTGACTGACTGACTGACTGACTGACTGACTGACTGACTAACTGACTGACTGACTGACTGACTGACCCCCCCCCCCCCCCCCTACAGACGGTGCAGTGTCTGTCAGCGCTGGTCTCGGCTGACCGCGGCGGCCAGCAGGAGGCGCTGGTCGCCCGCTGGACGGCGACGCCCCTGCTGGAGCTGCTGCTGACGCTGGAGGAGCCGCGTACCAAGAGGGCTGCCACTGACCTGCTGAAGCTGCTCTGCCAGTCTCCGGCTGATGACGTCAGGTGAGATATACCACCCACCGGCCGGCTGACTCCAGCAGCTGACGGCCGCTGTCAGGCATCCCACTTTATCGTCATGGCGAGTCTGATGACGTTTGCCTCATGCGCTATGCAACAGAGCTAACATGAAGCTGATGTTACACTTGTGTGATATTTACTTAAGTTCAGGTTCCATCATGTGGTGGTCTCATTGGAACCGATGACGGTCTCGATTCCCAGCGTTCGAGGCTTCGAGTGGGACTACAGCGCACCTCTGCCGGCACTGACGGTGCGTCTGTCTGCCGCCAGGGCGGCGCTGTCGTCTGCGGTGGAGCGGCTGCTGGAGCGTAACCTGGCGTTCTGCTCTAACCGCGTGTTCCTGCTGCTGGAGGTGGTGGCCGTGCTGGCGCCGCGGCTCACTGCCGCCCTGCTGCCCTCCCTGGAGCGGCACGTGCGCAGAACGGAGGTGCGCCGAGGCGTCGGCGAGGACCGAAACCTCAGGTTAGACGCTCTCTCTCTCTCTTACTCTCTCGCTCTCTCGCTCTCTCGCTCTCTCGCTCTCTCGCTCTCTCGCTCTCTTGCTCTCTCGCTCTCTTAATCTCTCGCACTCTCGCTCTTTCACTCTCGCTCTCTCGCTCTCTCGCTCTCTCGCTCTCTCGCTCTCTCGCTCTCTCGCTCTCTCGCTCTCTCGCTCTCTCGCTCTCTCGCTCTCTCGCTCTCTCGCTCTCTCCGAGCCGGACCAGGGGCGGGACGGTCCTCCGAGCCGGACCAGGGGCGGAATGGTCCTCTCCGAGCCGGGCCAGGGGCGGAACGGTCCTCTCCGAGCCGGGCCAGGGGCGGAACGGTCCTCTCCGAGCCGGACCAGGGGCGGAACGGTCCTCTACGAGCCGGACCAGGGGCGGAACGGTCCTCTCCGAGCCGGGCCAGGGGCGGAACGGTCCTCTCCGAGCCGGGCCAGGGGTGGAACGGTCCTCTCCGAGCCGGACCAGGGGCGGAACGGTCCTCTCCGAGCCGGACCAGGGGCGGAACGGTCCTCTCCAAGCCGGGCCAGGGGCGGAACGGTCCTCTCCGAGCCGGGCCAGGGGCGGAACGGTCCTCTCCGAGCCGGGGTAGGGGCGGAACGGTCCTCTCCGAGCCGGACCAGGGGCGGAACGGTCCTCTCCGAGCCGGGCCAGGGGCGGAACGGTCCTTGCCAAGCCGGACCAGGGCGGAACGATCCTCCGAGCCGGACCAGGGGCGGGACGGTCCTCCGAGCCGGACCAGGGGCGGAACGGTTCTTTCTGAGCCGGGCCAGGGGCGGAACGGTCCTCTCCGAGCCGGACCAGGGGCGGAACGGTCCTCTCCGAGCCGGGCCAGGGGCGGAACGGTCCTCTCCGAGCCGGGGTAGGGGCGGAACGGTCCTCTCCGAGCCGGACCAGGGGCGGAACGGTCCTCTCCGAGCCGGACCAGGGGCGGAACGGTCCTCTCCGAGCCGGACCAGGGGCGGAACGGTCCTCTCCAAGCCGGGCCAGGGGCGGAACGGTCCTCTCCGAGCCGGGCCAGGGGCGGAACGGTCCTCTCCGAGCCGGGGTAGGGGCGGAACGGTCCTCTCCGAGCCGGACCAGGGGCGGAACGGTCCTCTCCGAGCCGGGCCAGGGGCGGAACGGTCCTTGCCAAGCCGGACCAGGGCGGAACGATCCTCCGAGCCGGACCAGGGGCGGGACGGTCCTCCGAGCCGGACCAGGGGCGGAACGGTTCTTTCTGAGCCGGGCCAGGGGCGGAATGGTCCTCTCCGAGCCGGACCAGGGGCGGAACGGTCCTCTCCGAGCCGGGCCAGGGGCGGAACGGTCCTCTCCGAGCCGGGGTAGGGGCGGAACGGTCCTCTCCGAGCCGGACCAGGGGCGGAACGGTCCTCTCCGAGCCGGGGTAGGGGCGGAACGGTCCTCTCCGAGCCGGACCAGGGGCGGAACGGTCCTCTCCAAGCCGGGCCAGGGGCGGAACGGTCCTCTCCGAGCCGGGCCAGGGGCGGAACGGTCCTCTCCGAGCCGGGGTAGGGGCGGAACGGTCCTCTCCGAGCCGGACCAGGGGCGGAACGGTCCTCTCCGAGCCGGGCCAGGGGCGGAACGGTCCTTGCCAAGCCGGACCAGGGCGGAACGATCCTCCGAGCCGGACCAGGGGCGGGACGGTCCTCCGAGCCGGACCAGGGGCGGAACGGTTCTTTCTGAGCCGGGCCAGGGGCGGAACGGTCCTCGCCGAGCCGGACCAGGGGCGGAACGGTCCTCTCCGAGCCGGGCCAGGGGCGGAACGGTCCTCTCCGAGCCGGGGTAGGGGCGGAACGGTCCTCTCCGAGCCGGACCAGGGGCGGAACGGTCCTCTCCGAGCCGGACCAGGGGCGGAACGGTCCTCTCCGAGCCGGACCAGGGGCGGAACGGTCCTCTCCAAGCCGGGCCAGGGGCGGAACGGTCCTCTCCGAGCCGGGCCAGGGGCGGAACGGTCCTCTCCGAGCCGGGGTAGGGGCGGAACGGTCCTCTCCGAGCCGGACCAGGGGCGGAACGGTCCTCTCCGAGCCGGACCAGGGGCGGAACGGTCCTTGCCAAGCCGGACCAGGGCGGAACGATCCTCCGAGCCGGACCAGGGGCGGGACGGTCCTCCGAGCCGGACCAGGGGCGGAACGGTTCTTTCTGAGCCGGGCCAGGGGCGGAACGGTCCTCTCCGAGCCGGATCAGGGGCGGAACGGTCCTCTCCGAGCCGGGCCAGGGGCGGAACGGTCCTCTCCGAGCCGGGGTAGGGGCGGAACGGTCCTCTCCGAGCCGGACCAGGGGCGGAACGGTCCTCTCCGAGCCGGGGTAGGGGCGGAACGGTCCTCTCCGAGCCGGACCAGGGGCGGAACGGTCCTCTCCGAGCCGGACCAGGGGCGGAACGGTCCTTTCCGAGCCGGACCAGGGGCGGGACGGTCCTCCGAGCCGGGCCAGGGGCGGAACGGTCTCGTGCACTGCCAGGACGTATAATGGAGATGGAGAAGTCATATTTAGTATACAGACAAGAGTTGGTGAGCTGGAAACTATATGTGTGTCTGTATGCTTGTTTGATGTTTGTTTTTGTCCATGTTTGGTTGGAGGTTACGTTTAGGCAGAAGACGTGCAGTGACACAATTATGTACCGATTTCCTCAGCTGCTGTTGCCCGGTCCGCTCCTGTTCTACCAACCTCGTGCAATGTTCAACTGACTGTGCGTCGACTCGTGCAATGTTCAACTGATTGTGCGTCGACTCGTGCAATGTTCAACTGACTGTTCTACCAACCTCGTGCAATGTTCAACTAACTGTGCGTCGACTCGTGCAATGTTCAACTGACTGTTCGTCGACTCGTGCGATGTTCAACTGACTGTTCTACCAACCTCGTGCAATGTTCAACTAACTGTTCGTCAACTCGTGCAATGTTCAACTGACTGTTCGTCGACTGCCTGGCCGCAGTGTGCTGGTTCGACCGCTGACTGGCCGCAGTGTGCTGGTTCGACCGCTGCCTGACCGCAGTGTGCTGGTTCGACCGCTGACTGTCTGGCCGCAGTGTGCTGGTTCGACCGCTGACTGGCCGCAGTGTGCTGGTTCGACCGCTGCCTGGCCGCAGTGTGCTGGTTCGACCGCTGACTGGCCGCAGTGTGCTGGTTCGACCGCTGCTTGGCCGCAGTGTTCTGGTTCGACCGCTGACTAGCCGCAGTGTGCTGGTTCGACCGCTGACTGTCTGGCCGCAGTGTGCTGGTTCAACCGCTGCCTGGCCGCAGTGTGCTGGTTCGACCGCTGACTGGCCGCAGTATGCTGGTTCGACCGCTGACTGTCTGACCGCAGTGTGCTGGTTCGACCGCTGCCTGGCCGCAGTGTGCTGGTTCGACCGCTGCCTGGCCGCAGTGTGCTGGTTCGACCGCTGCCTGGCCGCAGTGTGCTGGTTCGACCGCTGACCAGCCGCAGTGTGCTGGTTCGACCGCTGACTCTGGCCGCAGTGTGCTGGTTCGACCGCTGCCTGGCCGCAGTGTGCTGGTTCGACCGCTGACTGTCTGGCCGCAGTGTGCTGGTTCGACCGCTGACGCCGCAGTGTGCTGGCTCGACCGCTGACTGGCCGCAGTGTGCTGGTTCGACCGCTGCCTGGCCGCAGTGTGCTGGTTCGACCGCTGACTGGCCGCAGTGTGCTGGTTCGACCGCTGCCTGACCGCAGTGTGCTGGTTCGACCGCTGACCAGCCGCGGTGTGCTGGTTCGACCGCTGACTGCCTGGCCGCAGTGTGCTGGTTCGACCGCTGACTGGCCGCAGTGTGCTGGTTCGACTGCTGACTGTTTGGCCGCAGTGTGCTGGTTCGACCGCTACCTGGCCGCAGTGTGCTGGTTCGACCGCTGACCAGCCGCGGTGTGCTGGTTCGACCGCTGACCAGCCGGCATGTCCGTGTGTTTCAGGAACGGTCAGGCGCGAGTGCAGCGCCGTCTGGCGCCGGTCGGAGCCACGCCATCATCCTCGTCCGAGTCACGGACCAACAACAGCTGACCCAGCAGAGACGAACTGCACTGACCAACAGCACTGACCAACAGCTGACCAACAGCTGACCAACAGCTGACCAACAGCTGACCAACAATAGCCACTACTTGGCTACATGTGGCTGTGATGGGAGGAGGTGGGGTGGGGGGTGGTGTTCCACTTCCAATAGTGTTGATAGATGTGTATATAGATATGTATTGCGATTTGTGACAATCCACAATGTGAATGTGACGTAAGAGTGAGAGATTCACAGCAAGAAGACAACATACTCATTCATGCACGCTCACTAAAACTCGCTCATCTCATGTCGTTTCTTTTGCAATGGCATCCCAGTTGCCGTTGCGATAGCACTATTCACAACTCCTGTCACTGGGACGTGATTATGGATGCAGGCACGTGCAGTTATGCATGCTACATACAATGGCAGGCGCATAGATATTTGTCATGGATGAAATAAAGAAACAATATTTAACTTTTGATAAACCGACAAATGACATTTTTGTTATACCATGGCGTAGCCTGTACCATGGCGGCAGTGGCTCGTTTTACAGTATCGGGGCATTTGGCTGAAGGTTTCGTTTCACAGATCACCGCCGCACCTTCGTGTGAGATGCTGTAGCGTACCCAGGATTCGCTCCAGGAGGGGGCAGTTTTTGTTCAGGGGGGCATAAAGTACCCTCACAAAAAAACGAACCGGATTTGGCCCACTATATTTTTAAAAGGGCATATTTTCACCATTTTTTCTCTTAAAAAAATCAAAAAAATCAAAAAAAATCGACCAAAGTGGGCACGTACAGACCTTCAGGGAGGGGGGGCAATTGCCCCGTCCCCCCCCCCTTGTGTACGCCTATGGTGAGATGATCGTGTGATTACGTGTGAGGTGAGACATCTTACGAATGGAGCTCACGAGACTGTTCAACACATTAATAGCCATCAGCAGGATGTCTTCTACCAGATGACTAATACGAGATTGCTTCGACGAGAAATCAAAACGGCAAATGTATCGCATGATTTTCGGGAGAAGCCTGCCGGCCTTAACGTTCTTCACATTTTGATGAGAGACTACCGCCAGGGAACTCCTTCCCCTGTAAGACTAACTGGTCAATTGGTGCGGGTAGGATGGGATCCTTCCAGTCCTAGAGCGGCGTCCCAGCTACATGGTACTACATGGTATACATATACATACAGGTACATACATACATATTGCCGCTCCGGGCCACGTGTGTCGTGTACATCGCAATATGTTCGAGACGACGGAGCTCGCGCGTCTGTGCTATTTGTCATTGACGGAAATGCCACCGCTAAGTGCAGTGATCGTGGATGTCTGGGGTTGTGATTTCGCCGGGGAGCGGAAATAGTGCAAACGGTAGGAGGGAATCAAGGCTCGCAGATATTCTCTTTTTTTCTCGATAAGATCGCTACTATGACGGCTCGTTGAAATTAGTTTAGTTTTAATAGTTTATATTAGTTTAGCCACTTATGTACGGTGTACCTGAAGCAATTGGTTCTTCGTCCAGTTTCTCTTCGAATCGCCATTCGTCAGTTTTATGGAGATATGCGTTCCGTCAGTTGTGCCATGGATAAACTTACTTTATCCATGGTTGTGCAATGCGCATGCTACGCACCCCAGTCATGATAGTTAAATGTTGGGTAAATTTACTAAAAAAGTGCTCCCGAGTATCCGCTTCCATATCGATGCGTTGTTGACGTTCCTCAATGAACCCGCGCCGTGCCGGGACCCCCTCAGGTTTTGCGAGGATAGCGGAAAAAACGGCGGCGCTGCGCGCCGCCGTTTTTGGCGCAGCTGTTCGGGCATCAATTGCCCACATTATGTGAAAAAAAACCTCGGGTCATCTCAGGTCAGGTCACCAGACCAGGTCACGTGACCCCACCTCCAAAAAACTTGTGGTCGTACCACAGTCACAGTTTTTGGATGATCGGTTCTACACTGACAGGATTTCATAAGGTCATATATATCTACAATTGGTATATCTTGATTTTTTGTTATATCAGCGACCTAAGGTCGGGTCAATTTCGTGACCTCCCAATTATAAGTCAATGGGGAAATATTCAAATGCTTCCTATTCCAAGGATACGCAAGATATCAGTCTAATTCCTTCTGGATCATGTTATTATAGGCCATTCTTGATGACATAGGAGCCATTTTTGTTCAGTGACCCCTACAGAGTCAGCCGAGGTCATCCGAGGTCACTAACAGTTGTATGTCAATATTATATATATATATATATATATATATATATATATATATATATATATATATATATATATATATACAAATTTAGTCCGAATGTTTGTGAATGGATGGATTTCCGAGGTCAGGCCCCGCGCTAAGCATAGCTTGTTGCGCAGGCCCTGACCCCACCGCCCGATCAAGCAATTCCTGGCGTCCGGCAGAATTTAGAAGCGAAAGTTTTACGTGCCCGACATACCTGGACACGGTCTCTTCTCGACATAATGACGATAGAGAAGTGAAACCGACACCAATGTGTTTGTCTCGTAGAGGCACGTCTTCCCATATGCAACATGACCTACTTGGGAAACCACTTGACCTTGACCTGAGGTCATTTTTTTTAGTTGACCTAACCTGGTCATCACTAATATGAGTCGAAGCGCCTTGACGAGACACACACGATGACATCAAAATTATTGCCTTGTCATTAGGTAAAAAGCTATTAGTGAAAAAACTGTTTTGTAAAAACAGCCTTTTTGACGTTTGATGAGCTCTGGAGCCTAAACTATTGACCTGAGCTAACATCTGAGGACACCTTGTCGATTGCATGTTTCAAGAGCTTTCCATTGCTCTTTTCCGTTTGTTCCTAGGCCCTAGCTATCATAGTTCCTGTGATATCTGGGGGTTTCTGGAGCGAAGTCCTAAGACTGGGAAATTTGACCTTTGATGACCTCTGGCGACCTCAATATTGTATTTAGGAAATACAAATCTGAAGTACTTTCGAATGTGCTTGTCGAGAGTTTTCGAACGCCGTTTTCCGCGTCTTTCTAGCCCTTTTAGTTTTCGAGTTAGAGGCAGTCGCCCCCCCCCCCCCCCCCGGCACGGCGAAGGTGGCGCTGAGCACCAGCACGGCGCGGGTTAAGCTACAGATCGACAAATTCGTGAATATCAGACAAATGGACAGATATTCGGAATTTGAAGAAAACAAATCTGAGGTTGGTCGGCGGACCTCTCAGAATTGCACGAAACTTGGCATATATATCGACGCGCTGATCACGAAAAGTCGAAAATATCAAATTTGGAAAAGGGTGTAAGATACTTTTCGAAATATTCGACTTCGCAGTTCGGAAGGCGAATATCTCGAAAAGTATCTGACACCCTTTTCCAAATTTGCTATTTTCGTGATCAGCACGTCGAGATATATCTGTATACCAAGTTTCGCGAAATTATGAGGAGTCCGCCCACCAACCTTATAAATTTGTATAAGTCGAATATCTGTCCATTTGTCTGATATTCGCGATTACCGATCTGCTGCTTAATGATCCGGAGTTATCTCGGGCCTTGATCCGGAGTGAGCCCCCTCCCCCTGCATTTTTGTTTTATGGCTAGCACATTTGCCCCCAGTCAAGGACATTGGCACCTTCATGCTTTGGTGACGTCACCAAAGCGGGAAGTTTTATTTTGTCTCCCTTCATCAATGTTAACGCTATGGGAGGTTCAGTGATATTGAGCAAAATGCAAACTCGATTGAGCGATGAGTTAGCAGTGATAGGGAAAAAATAAGCAAACCATACGGAAGCCACATCCATTGTCTTTTGATACCAGGGTCTACTTTGCCTGTGGCTTGTACGGAAACATGTTAAATATGGTCTTATGTGAAAGGAAGTTTCACTTGCATGCGCACTGCCGGGGGACTGATTTCCGCCCTCCCCCTGATGCTTTTTTATATATAATGAATAGCGGAAAAACGGCTGCGCGCAGCGCCACCAAAATTTCCACAGCTGTTTGGGCATCAATTATCCATATGGTGTGGAATTCTTTACCTCGGGTCATCTCAGGTCAGGTCACCATGTCAAGTCAAGTGACCCCACCTCCAAACATGTTTGCGGTCGTGCCACAGCCAAAGTGATTGACCGAACAGTCTGAAACTCACAGGATGTTTATCAGGTCATAAGTACCTACAATTTGTTTATCTCGAATTTGTCATACCGGTGACCTAAGGTCAGGTCGATTTCGTGACCTCCCCATTATAAGTCAATGGGGAGAAATTAAAACACGTATACATCCATAGGCAATGGCTAAATTTGACCAGTTTTCACCATATCTGTGCCAACTACAAAACCCCATGTCACATTTCTGTTCTTTGACCTCTACGAGGTCAACTCAAGTGACTCCCATGTCACGTATGGTTTTTCTTCAATAACTCCTTACCAAATCAAGGTAGAGCAATGAGGTTTTCACCATTGTATTTGGCTTGTCGAGATTGCAGTACCTTCTCTCACATCAATTCTACACATGTTGGCAAAAGGAAAAATATCAGGCTATGATAGGTCAACCGGAAATGACGTCAGAGAGACGTCATGTTCTTCGGTTTTTGTTGCAAAATAATGGTTTGCGGAAAACGCTGTCGAAGGTACGATATTTGAGATAAACTAAATTGTTTTAAATCAAATTACTGACAATAGACCGGGCTATCAAACTACTATCTCGGATTTTTGAGTTTTTTAAATAAAAATTTGGAGAAATCCAAATACATTTTTTTTTAGTTTTTACAACAAAAAAATCAAGAAAAAATCAGAATTATCCAAAAAACGGAATATATGTGATTGAGACGTATGCGGTGAATATGTGCACCAAATTTAAAGTCGATATCCTTAAAAATTACCCGAGTTATGAACTTTAAATGACCAAAATCGACCACTTCTCACAGCATTACTATGCATAAAAAAACGCATTTTCATTTTTGCTTTTTACTTCTATTTATATGGAACAAACAATGTTCTAAGGTCATTTTTCGCGTTCTAGACGAAAAACAAACCCATAAACATGTGTTACAACGCCTAATGACCGTAATCTGCAGTTTTACCTCCTGACCTCGGATGACCTTGACCTGACCCAAGGTCATAAACAGCTTAGAAAGGTACTTATAAGTGTCAGACACACGAATCATACCAATTTATCGACAGCTTATGCGTTTAATATCGCAATTTTGCGTGGCAATTATATCCATCGAGACCTTTCGACACGGTCAAACATTTTGTACTTGACCTGACCTGTGACGTCATCGGTGACCCCGAGGTCAACAATATTATGTTTCCCTCAATACATTTCCAAGGGCTATAGAATGCCGTTTGACTTTTTACATTCGGTCCAGTAGTTCCGGAGATCAGAGGGGGGGGGGGAATAGCCCCCCAGTTAGTCGCGTTATGAAATATACCCCAGTAACTCGCGGGTTAAAAGTTGACCTTGACCTGATCTCAGGTCAGGTCATTTTCTTTATATGGCCTAACTAGTTCACCGAATATATTTGTTGATGCGTCTCGACGAGACAAACACAATGGTTTAATCCACGGTTTAATCAAGGCCCTATAAGAGTTTAATCGGTTTAATTATATCATGCTTCTGTCAAAAGTTATTCCTAAAAACAATTTGGCGATTTTTACAATGTTCAAATTCAATAAAATGACGTCGTTTTAAGAAAAAAAGCCGCCTTGGTGATTCTGATACCTAATTCACCACAATTGCAATTAACAACGATTTACCTAGGCCTAAACATATTTTAACAAATTACATAAGAATAAGAATATACACATACCAAAAGTGATTCATCACATGACGTCACTTAAAACAAAACTACACTCATTTTATAATTGAATTACCGCGTGTCTCATAAGCGCCAAATATGCCGATGAAGCGCTGCTACCATATCACCGCACCCGTTTGTCTCAGGGTATAATAATCCGTACTAAAAAACGCTTCCCCTCTTAGTAGCTATTGGTATTAAAAGCCTTCGAGGACGTGTTGCAGGGTAATAGAACAACGGGTAGAACAGTAAGGAATGTAACGCCCAAATGAATTAGACAAAATATAATTTGTATCGTAATTGTTTTGTCTATTATAAATTAAGGGTATTGTTTGGTATCAATAACTTGTATTTCCATATATTATATCTGTATTTATTTAATTAAACGCCAGCAAATATACGAAGTAGTAGTCAAAGTAGTGTATTTGCAGTACATGTAGTAGCATTTGGAAGCGGTCATATTAAATCCTACTACAAAGTAGTAGTAGTCGAAGTAGTGTATATTTGAGTACTGTAGTAGTATTTGGAAGCGGTCAGCGGTCGTTTCGACATTTTTTAACCCTCAAGCCCATTTAACCCCTTTACGCCCGGAATATCGAAAAATGATAAATCAAACCGTTGTAGCTAAGACTTGTAGCTATCTGTTGCAGAAGTCGGGTTTAAAATATGTACCATAGATTACGAGCCAGCCTCGTCTGAAAATCATCGATTAAACATGGGAACCCTATAGTGTAGTAGGTTTTTAACGTCCAAACGCCCGAGTGCTGCCAACTGCTACTGGTGGGGGCTGGTTTGTCTAGTTATTAAGTTAACTTGAGTTATCCTATGGTGCACATGAACGTTCGAACTGCGATTTTTGTTTGTGAGCTCTAAGGCCATTAAATATCCACGCATACAATTCGGGTATGTGCTTATTGCTTTTGTAGTCCTAAAATTGACAGTTTGATATACATATGTTGTCAAGTGTCAATAAAGTATGCAGTTTCATTGTAACTGAAATGGGAAGCCAAATCTATAGCTGATAATGTGGAGTACCCTTATTGCTTATTGTTATGCTGAATCTTTAAATCAATGAGCAATATCAATTGTGTCCTTCAATAACTGATGACCTTATGCAAGGGTCTGGTCAAAAGAATGTTTATTTTGGTCAAGAAGGTTTCTGTGCCAATTCAACAGACAACCCAGGTCCCAGGATGGATAGTGCTATCATCATCAGGCTGTTGCTGTTGTTATATTTTTAATGTTGATGTGAAATTTACCAGAACTTTTGTGATTTCAGTACTTTTGTATTTAAATATACATGGATTTTATTTTACCTTAATTATCATCACCCTGAACTGACAGTTCACTGATGACACCCTAAAACCCTTATAAACAAACAAACAGTTCACTAGACACTGACATATGCCTATTCTTGCCTGATTCTGATGCACCCAGGCAAGGGGGGCCATGCCCCCTCTAGCGACCAAGCAAGGCCCCCTGGGGCCAAAGGCCCTGTGTTTTGGATGGTGTCAGGCACCCACAAAATGTCTTGCGTAGCATTAAGGGACACCATGCACCTACAAAATTGTAACACTAATAAATACCAGCTTTTAAAGGGCCCTGCTGATCTGCAAATGGCCCCCTGGCTGCATTTAGAGGACCCTGTCAGTTGTAGAGGGCCCTCTGCCAGCCTCTATAGGGGCCTGCCAGTCTTTAGAGGGTCCTGCCGATCTGTAGATTGACCTGCCAATCTGTAGAGGGCCTCTGCCAGCATTTAGAGGGCCCTGCTGACCTGTAGAGGGCCCTCTTCCTGGCTTTCTGGGCCCCTGTCAATTTGCAGAGTGTCCCAGCCAATCTGTAGAGGGCCCTCTGCTGGCCTTTAGAGGGCCCTTCTGATCTGTAGAGGGCCCTCTGCCAGCCTTTAGATGACCCTGCCAGCATGTAGAGGGCCCTCTTCCAGCCTTTAGGGGCCCTGTCAATCTGCAGAGTGCCCCAGCCAATCTATAGAGGGCCCTCTGCCAACCTTTAGATGGCCCTGCCAGCCTTTAAAGGGCCCTGGCAGCCTTTAGAAGACCCTTCCGGCTTTTAGAGTGGCCTTCCAGCATCTAAGAGGGCCCTGCCAGCCTTAAGAGGGCCATGCCGATCTGTAGATTGCTCTGCCAATCTGCAGAGGGTCTCTGCCGACATTTAGAGGGCCCTGCCGACCTGTAGAGGGCCCTGCCAACCTGTAGAGGGCCCTGCCGACCTGTAGAGGGCCCTGTCGACCTGTAGAGGGTCCTCTTCGAGCCTTTAGGGGCCTTGTCGATCTGCAGAGTGTCCCAGTAAATCTGTAAAGGGCCCTTTGCTGGCCTTTAGAGGGCCCTGCCGATATGTAGAGGCAGCCTTGGAATTTGGGCCATTTCCTGGACTTTTTGGGTCCAAAGAATTTTGCTCTCTTCATATTTGTTCAGGAAATTTGCTCTCTTTTCGCCTGATCTTACTGACATTGTAGTTAAAATATAATTCATTTTTTCTCAGAAGGATTTAATATCTATTACAAATCAGGATTTTTTAAAACTTTCCAAGTAAAATAATGCAAACAAAAATGAAAATCTTAACTTGCCTTTATGTCTTTATGTCTTTATGTCTTTATGACAATACAATTTTACTCTCCACCTATGGATTTTTACTCTCCGGGACCAGGTCATGAAATTAAAAATCCAACACTGTGTAGAGGGCTCTGCCAGCCTTTAGAGGGCCCTTCCAGCATGTAGAGGCCCCTGCTGACCTATAGAGGGCCTTCTTCCAGCCTTGAGGGGCCCTGCCGATCTGCAGAGTGCCCCAGCCAATCTATAGAGGGCTCTTTGCCAGCCTTTAGATGACCCTGCCGGCCTTTAGAGGGTCCTGACAGCCTTTAGAGGGCCCTTCCGGCGTTTAGAGGGCCCTTCCGGTGTTTAGCAGGCCCTGTCGGTCTTTAGAGGGCCCTGTCGGCCTTTAGAGGGCCCTGCCGGCCTTTAGAGGGCCCTGTCGATCTGTAGATCGCCCTGCCAATCTGAAGAGGGCCCTTTGCTGGCCTTTAGAGGCCCCTGCCGATCTGTAGAGGGCCTCTGCTGTCCTTTATAGGGTCCTGTGGTGGTAGAGATGGTCTGCCGGTCGAGCGCTGGTGAGGCTCTCAAAGGAAGACCAGTCAAAGTTCGCATTGTTTGTCAGTGTATGCTAGTAACGTCTGAGAAGAATACAAGGCTTTGACAATGTACGAGTATTAACCCGGCATTGGCCGGGATCTCAGCCGAATGCCATTGGCTGGGGGGGTTCGCCCCTCCCCCTGGTTATCTTCCGAACCAATAACCGCAGCGTCGACCTGCAGAGGTGGCCAAATATCTAGTCTGGACACACATCCGGACACACACGTTAGGCCGTACTTTCCTGAGCGACCCCCCATTGGAAATCTTCGTATTCTGAAAAATATGTAAACATGTTTCTCATCCTAACACGATTTTGAATTAGAAGCGCCTTGAGACAAACACTATGGCGTAAACAAAATTGTTCCTTATCTTCATTAGGTAAAAAGTTATTCGCCAAAAACAGTTCTTTACATTTGATGACCTCTGGAGCCTAAAATATTGACCTGGGCTCAAATATGGGGACGCAAATGGCGATTGCATATTTCAAGAGCTTTCGATTGTTTTTTCCCCGTTTGTTCCTAGCTATCATAGTTCCCGAGATATTTGGGGGTTTCTGGAGGAAGTCCTAAAACTGTGAAATCTTACCGTTGATGACTTCTGGTGACCTCAATATTGACCTGACCTAAAAAAAAGACAGATATACATATACCTTCGATAGATCTTGTCTCGAGCTATCTAACGCCGTTCTCTGCTTGTTGCTACGTTGCGTGGTTTTCGAGATCTTAAGGGGGGGTAGGGGCAGAACCCCATCCTCCTCCAGGGCGTGTAATTATCAGATGCCCTCCAGGTCGCGTGTTAAAATATGACTATTCACCCCATCGTGTTGTAGAAACCCTCATATCACAATTCGGTGTATTTTTTCAAGACAATTTATAAGCAAACGGTATCCAAAGAAGCTTTCTGTAAATCAAGATATAAGGAGGATGTTATTTCTTTATTTTGTAGAGATTTTGTAACTTTATCGTACATTGCACAATCGGCATGTACGTACTGTGTTGTTTCCTTAATCCGAATTGAAGAAGATTCAGGATATTTTTTTGATCAACCTGCACCCCGCTAGAGGTGGCAGAATATGTCTCCCCATCCCTGATTTTCTCAATAACTTGAAAGCAATGATAGATATCGACGTCAACCTTTCAGTACCTTATGCTGCATCAATTCTACGTCTTATCACAATATTTCAATGACAATGGTGGAGTACTTTGGGAGATAATGACGTTTTAATCACCTCACGTCATGCCATTTTTGATGGAAAAACATTTTTGAAAAGTCGTAGAAAATCGAGTTTTGAAGCAAATTGCAAAAAAAAAACGCCGAAAGAAAGTAAATGGCATTGCAAATGTCTATCGCAGATGTTCGAAATTTCGAGTTTTTGACTCCCAAAAGTAAAATAACAATATTTGTTCGTTGTCGAAAGTTATTTGTCGTTGTTTTACAACATACAACATACTGTACTGTTTTAATTATGTGAGCCCCCTTGGCTACGAGGGCCCCTCTGATCCCATCCCCCCCCCCCCCTGGGAGAAATCCTACCTGCGCCCCTGCACCCAGTACCTGGGTGCAGGTCGTTCTGAAAATGATAAGATTACCTGGTAATCTTATCATCATTTTCAGAACGATCTGCAGGCTGCTTGTTAGCAGATATAGATAGGGTAAATGATCATAACGACTGGTAGCCAGGGTAGGGTATGCAACCATTTCACTCGCTGGGTAGAGTTCGCAACCAGTGCAACCATTTTTTGCTGGACACATCTTAACACTGGACTTTTCATGTTATTGGAGATGTAGATAATACTAATGTACTATATCACCAATATCATGACACGCCTGGAGTAAGGGCATGCTCTCTGTTTACCTTACATCAAAACATCAGACTTTCCATGCTATTGGTGATGTGGACAATACTAACACACTGAAGCACATTGCACTGACATATGCACAGCTAATTGCATGGAAAGTCTGATATTTGTATACCCAGGGATTGAACCTTACTCTAACATGAATTTCCAACATGTTGATCATGAGTTGTTTCTTTTGCATTTGTGCCTTTATGTGCTGATGACCTGGGGAATATCTGATATTCATTGGCCAGTTATATGTTCAGTAGTTTTGCATTGTATTTACCAGGTCATGTCAATGTGTTTGTGATTTTCTGTTTTCAGATCATGGACAGCTCAAATGACCTTAGTGATGTTTTCCTTCAGTACAGTAAATACATGGAAAATGAACAAAGTCTAAGAGAGGTAAGGATCTTACATTTTTTCATGAACTTAGGAATACCTACTTATATCTAATGAGAAATAATTTATTATTCTCTGTAATGTTAATAAAGTAAAAAATAAAAGGAGTGGTTACACAAAGTTAGCCCAGCAGCCTATTGTATACTCCAAACTTAGATATAAGATGATTCAGAGGCCTGTTCACGGGGTCTGCGGCGTCTGCGGCCGCCGCGGCTCCCGCGGTCAAGAGGGCGGGGCTTAATCGTCAGCCAATCACGAAAGAGCAGATCCGGGAGGAGAGACTCTACTCTCTGCGGCTCCTGCGGTTGCTCGGGAGCAGCCGCAAAAGAACTTTGACATAAACGGCGCGCGTCCGACAAAGGTTGCACACTGTTTTGTTGATATCGCAGCTCACTGGTGGTTGTTTGACCAAAAATGACAACTCGTAGTGACTCGTAGATATTTATGTAGTTGAGTGGTTTTGGAAAACATTGAGGGTTCCATGAAATTGCCTATTCGTTGCGAATGCTACACCCGTCATTTAACGGACGCCATCAGCGGCTGCAAAAGTGTTCATCAATGTTGTTCAAATTAAGCTCCGGCTCTTGACCGCGGGAGCCGCGGCGTCCGCAGACCCCGTGAACAGGCCTCAGTTGTATATGTTTGCCACCTTTGTGGAGTCGAATGTTTGAGAGTTAAGTGTGTCATTATGTGATCCTGTTCAAAGCCAGATTGATCTGATCATGTTCATATTCTTGAGTTGCTATGACAATGTCCATTTCCAACAATCAGCAGCATCATACCAAAATTGGAGTGGGGTTACAGCCAGGTGGTTGGCCCCCATCATAGGGCCAATATTAAAATCTTGCTCAACTTGGGGGAGAGTAATCCTGGGACCCTAGCCGCCCTCCAGTGGTAATGCGGCGCAATGCCCTTGATTATGATATATTTGTAATATTTGTCGGCCCTTCAGCAATTTGTCTGAGCTGACTGGCATTTTGTTTACATGGAGCTTATAAGACAGAATATTTAGCCCAACTTTCTGATTGTGTTGGTCACCATCATGTTTTTGTTTTTAATGTTATCCAAATCCAAATCCATACTGGGCTAACTAGTGTTGAGCAGCTATTGCCACAGACTGCAGGATATTTTAAGTCACATTTTGTATATTAATTTAAGACCTAGACATAAAGACATAAAGACATAAAGACATAAAAGAAAAGTGCAACAAAGAGCCTCTTGGGCCCATCCGAGGTTGCACCCCACCCCACCCACACCCACACCCACCCCCACCCCCCCCCCCCTCCACCAGTCTCGCCCCTTCAAATCACCTTACTCTACCTGCATAAAAGAAGGCTAATCCCACGAGTATTTATGAACTAATCCCTTCTCTGTAAAGTATTTATCTAATCTAATTTTGAAGGAAGCAAGTGTCACTGCATCAGCGACATCCCCTGGTAGCATATTCCAATGTCCTACAACCCTTCTACTGAAAAAGAGTTGTGCTGCTGTGCTGGCAAAGATGGCAGAGGAGCGTGAAATATCCTCATATCGAGGAGCGTGAAATATCCTCAGACATCGAGGAGCGTGAAATATCCTCAGATATCGAGGAGCGTGAATTATCCTCAGATATCGAGGAGCGTGAAATATCCTCATATATCGAGGAGCGTGAAATATCCTCAGATATCGAGGAGCGTGAAATATCCTCAGATATCGAGGAGCCTGAAATATCCTCAGATATCGAGGAGCCTGAAATATCCTCAGATATCGAGGAGCGTGAAATATCCTCAGATATCGAGGAGCGTGAAATATCCTCAGATATCGAGGAGCCTGAAATATCCTCAGATATCGAGGAGCCTGAAATATCCTCAGATATCGAGGAGCGTGAAATATCTTCAGATATCGAGGAGCGTGAAATATCCTCAGATATCGAGGAGCGTGAAATATCCTCAGATGACAGAGGGGCGTCAAATATCCTCAGATATCGAGGAGCGTGAAATATCCTCAGATATCGGGGAGCGTGAAATATCCTCAGATATCGAGGAGCGTGAAATATCCACAGATATCGAAGAGCGTGAAATATCCTCAGATATCGAGGAGCGTGAAATATCCTCAGATATCGAGGAGCGTGAAATATCCTCAGATATCGAGGAGCGTGAAATATCATCAGATGACAGAGGAGCGTGAAATATCATTAGATGGCAGAGGAGCGTGAAATATCATCAGATGACAGAGGAGCGTGAAATATCCTCATATATCGAAGAGCGTGAAATATCCTCAGATATCGAGGAGCGTGAAATATCCTCATATATCGATGAGCGTGAAATATCCTCAGATGACAGAGGAGCGTGAAATATCATCAGATATCGAGGAGCGTGAACTATTCTCAGATGACAGAGGAGCGTGAAATATCCTCAGATATCGAGGAGCGTGAAATATCCTCAGGTATTTTATAAATGTAGTGAGTGGCACTTTTGTTAACTCTGCCTGAATATGTAAAGTGTAATCAATTAAACTGTGTGTGGTTTGACTGCTTGACCATTGCTCTTTATTTTGTAAGGAATGATACCAGGTTCTATACTCTAATGTGGAAATAAATACTGCTGGCATCTTTGTCAGTGATAGTACATTCCTTGACCCATGCTTACTATTTGCCCTCAACCCTATTCCCTGTGGGCGGCCATAATTACGTAACTTGCGGGGGGGGGGGGGACAGATTCTGCCCCCCCCCCCCCCCCCAGAGATCGCGAGAACCGCTCGGTCGATTTCGATGGGGAAAACACCATTCGATTCGTCATGACAATATCTCTCTTTTTGGACCCCGAAATTTGTATTTTGTTTAAAAATGGGGGGCCATGGGGCAAAACATCCGACAATTTTGGTGGTTTTTGAAAGGTCTTTGCGGCCATGTGGCTCGGCCGATTTTAATGCTCCAAACGTTTTTGAGCTTCAAATGTACGGGTCTTTAATATATCAAAAGACAAAAAACAAAATAAATCAGGCGTATTCAGGGAATGTAAAGTGGGGGGATTTTCTGGAAAAAAATATGTGCTGTTCGTGATTGTTTGGGACGACATGAACGTCACATGTGGGCATTATATGCTGTAATTTGTTAAATTTGATATATTGCACATAGGCGGATCCAGGAAAAACATGAGGGGCACCATGCGCGTAACGGTTTCATCATCTTACTAATTTGAAGTTGGACCTAATTTGAGGGTGGGTATCGCCTCCCATTTTTTGTTATCCTGAGTGCGCCTCTGCCCCAAAAATATGTACAATCCCCAGTATATATCATGCATATTGCATTGAAGTTGTTTCTGACGCATTTATTGCACTGCAAACCACGAAGGAAGTATGTGCCGCAAATCCGCATTCGTAACACCCTCCCCAAAACGGGAACCTGGAACCTCCTCTGCTGGACCGTTTTTTTCAAAATTTTGACAATACGTGCTATTCAATTGTGGGAAAAGTCACAAAGTTTCAGGACGCTAGGCCTAACGGTTTAGAAGCGGCAAGTGAAAAACCACCGGGGGGCAGAATCTGCCCGCCGCAGGAAATAGGGTTAATTAGCCTGCAGTCAGAGGCAGTTGGGTCAATCAGAGCAATGCAAAGGGCGGGGGACTGTTCCGATGATTTGAGCCATGTAAGACTGGTCCCTTAATTTTGTCAGCTGGTCAACACAAATTGGGCAATCAGATAAGAGATATCTGAGAGATAAAGTTCCATGCAACAAGCTCTTCCTAGCAAAGGGCTCTGATCCCAGAAACTCCCGAAGTTTTGCTGAATTTGGCTGAAATTTTCCACACAAGTGTTCATGTCGAAAAATAACGTATTCAAATGATAAAACCCTGCCTCTCCTATGGTGGCGATTGCGCAACTTGCAGCCACGACCCACCGGCCTAGTACTCGGCCGGTGCCGTCTGACCGGCCCGGTCACGTGACTGCCTGCGACCGGTGAAGGACCGTTGCCGGGGTCGCCGTCCATTGCATGTCCTGTTAAACTAAAAAACCAAGACAAAGTGCTCTTTCACATAAGGGAATAACGTTCAAGAACAGCCCGCGCTCGGTTTCCGACCCAATAAGGGCGTTTTACTGGTTTGTATTCATAGGTGAAAGTGGTGCATGGGCTCAAGTTTGTAATATGTGAATCAGATCCAGATATACATGTCAAAATGACAAGTTAGGAATTTGCCGTTCAATACTTTTTAGTTACGTTCTGGTTTGAAATGTTACACGCTGGTGTTTTTTTTATATATTCAGAATCAGGACAATCGAGTGAGTAATTTCTGATCTCTGTTGGATGGTGGGCAGAGAGAGAGAGAGAGATAGATGTTTGGTTCTGATGACAAAGGATGGCTGTGTGCGTTTCTCCGCGACAGGAGATCCGTGCCCAGGTGCGCGAGCTGGAGCAAACGGCGCGTGAGATGACCACCCTCCTGCAGTCAGTCCACCAGCAGGACGGCATACAGAACAGTGAGTCAACTCTGCTTGGTCTCGAATAGTTTTAATTACACATAACAAACTGTGTGCTTTCCCATGATCATGTCTTGACTTTGTGTTGTGTTGTTAGCAAACTTTAAAGAGCAATGCGTTCAGCCAATATTTTGTGTGTAGAACGTGAAGCAAAATTATTTAATTTTATCTTTACCGATGGTCAGGGTCATCACCGTCGACACGATTGTTCGATCCCGACTGTTTCTTGTGATGTTAAATGTGTTTAACCGCATACTGTGCTTCGATCCCGACTGTTTCTTGTGATGTTAAATGTGTTTAACCGCCTACTGTGCTTCGATTCCGACTGTTTCTTGTGATGTTAAACGTGTTTAACCGCATACTGTGCTTGGATCCCGACTGTTTCTTGTGATGTTAAATGTGTTTAACCGCATACTGTGCTTCGATCCCGACTGTTTCTTGTGATGTTAAACGTGTTTAACCGCATACTGTGCTATATTATGTACATACATTATGCTATATTATATTTCATAGTTAAGTTTTATTTTACATATATGTAACTGAACGAAATTTATTTTGTTAAACATCCAATGACATTGTACCGTGTACGTTGTCAGCGTCTGATTTGTGCTCCTGGCTCAACATTTTCATGTCGATGAAACTAAGGCATTAACAAATGCTTCGGCTATTTTCAGTTCCCACCATATGCGAGAAAGCCAGAGGACTGTATCCGGCTATCAAGGAACATTACGCGGCGCTCGCGTCCAAGGTGCCGAAGGGCCAGTATTACAGGTAGGAGGATTGCGCTGTAGGTTACACGGAACATCGGCTGCCTCAGACTCGCTATGATGCTGACTATGATAACATGACGTGCCGTGCGTCAACAGCATGACGTTGGGTTTGGAATATGTTACTACAGCATCTCTTCCGTATTACCTTTCGACCTCGGCTGACCGGTGAAGCGGCTGATTGTGATGTATACAATATACATATTACATGTATATTGGGAATACCGCGTAGGGAGTACCGCGTTTGATTTTGCCGTCTGATGCATTATAGACCGGCTGATGATTTCCTTGTATGGCACCAGGCTTCACTCTCATTGGACTGTTGGACTGTTGGACTGTTGGACTGTTGAAGGCCTGGTTACGGCCTGGAGATGTTATGGGCGCCATATAGCTTTGTAGCTGCGGTGTCCTTAAACCCACATCATCATCATCATCAAGGCCTGGTCTGCAAGGGAAAAGGCAGAAGTTACTGATGAATCAATGCATTCTGGCGTATTAGCTCTTTCGGTCGCAACTCGCATTATCTTCATAGCTGTATATACTATTTTGCAATCGCAATCTCCGTTAATGTTTAGTCTCCGGATTCAGGTCACTGGGGAGCAACCTAAGCGTGATCCTGCGTGCGATTTGTTGTCGGTGGTTGGTTCTGCCTCCCTCCTTCCTTCATACTTGCACTCCTGCAACGAGCGCAAATGAGTGTCTCCTCCGGCCCTGTATATCTCCTCGGCCGTGATCTGACGGTCCTCCGGCCCTGTATATCTCCTCGGCCGTGATCTGACGGTCCTCCGGCCCTGTATATCTCCTCGGCCGTGATCTGACGGTCCTCCGGCCCTGTATATCTCCTCGGCCGTGATCTGACGGTCCTCCGGCCTTGTATATCTCCTCGGCCGTGATCTGACGGTCCTCCGGCCCTGTATATATCCTCGGCCGTGATCTGACGGTCCTCCGGCCCTGTATATCTCCTCGGCCGTGATCTGACGGTCCTCCGGCCCTGTATATCTCCTCGGCCGTGATCTGACGGTCCTCCGGCCCTGTATATCTCCTCGGCCGTGATCTGACGGTCCTCCGGCCCTGTATATCTCCTCGGCCGTGATCTGACGGTCCTCCGGCCCTGTATATCTCCTCGGCCGTGATCTGACGGTCCTCCGGCCCTGTATATCGTGCAGCCCTGTGGCCGGCCTGTATGTCTGACCCGGCCTCGGCGCACCATCTCGCCAGGTTCCACGACCACTGGCGGTTCGTGACGCAGCGGATGGCGTTCGTGGCGGCGCTGCTCGTCTACCTGGAGACGGAGCAGCTGGCCACGCAGCAGTTGGTGGCCGACGCGATCGGAGGTGGGTCCTGCTACACCGAATATATCACGCCTCCCCCCCCCTCCCTCCCAAACCCGCCCCACCTTAAAAGCAGCAGATGGTGGCCGACGCGATCGGAGGTGGGTCCTGCTACACTGAATATATCACCCCCCTCCCTCCCTAACCCGCCCCACCTTAACAGCAGCAGATGGTGGCCGACGCGATCGGAGGTGGGTCTTGCTACACCGAATATATCACGCCCCCCCCCCCCCCCTCCCTCCCTAACCCGCCCCACCTTAACTGCAGCAGATGGTGGCCGACGCGATCGGAGGTGGGTCTTGCTACACCGAATATATCACGCCCCCCTCCCCCTCCCTCCCTAACCCGCCCCACCTTAACAGCAGCAGATGGTGGCCGACGCGATCGGAGGTGGGTCTTGCTACACTGAATATATCACGCCCCCCCCCCCCCCCCCCAACCCGCCCCACCTTAACAGCAGCAGATGGTGGCCGACGTGATCGGAGGTGGGTCCTGCTACACCGAATATATCACGCCTCCCCCAAACCCGCCCCACCTTGACAGCAGCAGATGGTGGCCGACGCGATCGGAGGTGGGTCTTGCTACACCGAATATATCACGCCCCCCCCCCTCCCTCCCAAACCCGCCCCACCTTAACAGCAGCAGATGGTGGCCGACGCGATCGGAGGTGGGTCTTGCTACACTGAATATATCACGCCCCCCCCCCCAACCCCCAACCCGCCCCACCTTAACAGCAGCAGATGGTGGCCGACGCGATCGGAGGTGGGTCCTGCTACACCGAATATATCACGCTCCTCCCCCAAACCCGCCCCACCTTAACAGCAGCAGATGGTGGCCGACGCGATTGGAGGTGGGTCCTGCTACACCGAATATATCACGCCCCCCCCCTCCCTCCCTAACCCGCCCCACCTTAATAGCAGCAGATGGTGGCCGACGCGATCGGAGGTGGGTCCTGCTACACCGAATATATCACGCCCCCCCCCCTCCCCAACCCGCCCCACCTTAACAGCAGCAGATGGTGGCCGACGCGATCGGAGGTGGGTCTTGCTACACCGAATATATCACGCCCCCCCCCCTCCCTCCCTAACCCGCCCCACCTTAACAGCAGCAGATGGTGGCCGACGCGATCGGAGGTGGGTCCTCCTACACCGAATATATCACGCCCTCCCCCAAACCCGCCCCACCTTAACAGCAGCAGATGGTGGCCGACGCGATCGGAGGTGGGTCTTGCTACACCGAATATATCACGCCCCCCCCCCCTCCCTCCCTAACCCGCCCCACCTTAACAGCAGCAGATGGTGGCCGACGCGATCGGAGGTGGGTCCTCCTACACCGAATATATCACGCCCCTCCCCCAAACCCGCCCCACCTTAACAGCAGCAGATGGTGGCCGACGCGATCGGAGGTGGGTCCTGCTACACCGAATATATCACGCCTCCCCCAAACCCGCCCCACCTTAACAGCAGCAGATGGTGGCCGACGCGATCGGAGGTGGGTCTTGCTACACCGAGTATATCACCCCCCCCCCTCCCTCCCTAACCCGCCCCACCTTAACAGCAGCAGATGGTGGCCGACGCGATCGGAGGTGGGTCCTGCTACACTGAATATATCACGCCCCCCCCCCCCTCCCTCCCCCAAACCCGCCCCACCTTAACAGCAGCAGATGGTGGCCGACGCGATCGGAGGTGGGTCCTCCTACACCGAATATATCACGCCCCCCCCCCCCTCCTTCCCTAACTCGCCCCACCTTAACAGCAGCAGATGGTGGCCGACGCGATCGGAGGTGGGTCCTGCTACACCGAATATATCACGCCCCCCCTCCCTCCCAAACCCGCCCCACCTTAACAGCAGCAGATGGTGGCCGACGCGATCGGAGGTGGGTCCTGCTACACCGAATATATCACGCCCCCCCCCCCCTCCCAAACCCGCCCCACCTTAACAGCAGCAGATGGTGGCCGACGCGATCGGAGGTGGGTCCTGCTACACCGAATATATCACGCCCCCCCCCCCCCTCCCTCCCAAACCCGCCCCACCTTAACAGCAGCAGATGGTGGCCGACGCGATCGGAGGTGGGTCCTGCTACACCGAATATATCACGCCCCTCCCTCCCAAACCCGCCCCACCTTAACAGCAGCAGATGGTGGCCGACGCGATCGGAGGTGGGTCTTGCTACACCGAATATATCACGCCCCCCCCCCCCCCAACCCGCCCCACCTTAACAGCAGCAGATGGTGGCCGACGCGATCGGAGGTGGGTCCTGCTACACCGAATATATCACGCCCCTCCCTCCCAAACCCGCCCCACCTTAACAGCAGCAGATGGTGGCCGACGCGATCGGAGGTGGGTCCTGCTACACTGAATATATCACCCCCCCCCCTCCCTCCCTAACCCGCCCCACCTTAACAGCAGCAGATGGTGGCCGACGCGATCGGAGGTGGGTCCTGCTACACCGAATATATCACGCCCCTCCCTCCCAAACCCGCCCCACCTTAACAGCAGCAGATGGTGGCCGACGCGATCGGAGGTGGGTCCTGCTACACCGAATATATCACGCCCCTCCCTCCCAAACCCGCCCCACCTTAACAGCAGCAGATGGTGGCCGACGCGATCGGAGGTGGGTCCTGCTACACTGAATATATCACCCCCCCCCCCCTCCCTCCCTAACCCGCCCCACCTTAACAGCAGCAGATGGTGGCCGACGCGATCGGAGGTGGGTCCTGCTACACCGAATATATCACGCCCCTCCCTCCCAAACCCGCCCCACCTTAACAGCAGCAGATGGTGGCCGACGCGATCGGAGGTGGGTCCTGCTACACCGAATATATCACGCCCCTCCCTCCCAAACCCGCCCCACCTTAACAGCAGCAGATGGTGGCCGACGCGATCGGAGGTGGGTCCTGCTACACCGAATATATCACGCCCCTCCCTCCCAAACCCGCCCCACCTTAACAGCAGCAGATGGTGGCCGACGCGATCGGAGGTGGGTCCTGCTACACTGAATATATCACCCCCTCCCTCCCTAACCCGCCCCACCTTAACAGCAGCAGATGGTGGCCGACGCGATCGGAGGTGGGTCCTGCTACACCGAATATATCACGCCCCCCCCTCCCTCCCTAACCCGCCCCACCTTAACAGCAGCAGATGGTGGCCGACGCGATCGGAGGTGGGTCCTGCTACACCGAATATATCACGCCCCCCCTCCCTCCCAAACCCGCCCCACCTTAACAGCAGCAGATGGTGGCCGACGCGATCGGAAGTGGGTTCTGCTACACTGAATATATCACCCCCCCTCCCTCCCTAACCCGCCCCACCTTAACAGCAGCAGATGGTGGCCGACGCGATCGGAGGTGGGTCCTGCTACACCGAATATATCACGCCCCCCCCCTCCCTCCCAAACCCGCCCCACCTTAACAGCAGCAGATGGTGGCCGACGCGATCGGAGGTGGGTCCTGCTACACCGAATATATCACGCCCCCCCCCCTCCCTCCCTAACCCGCCCCACCTTAACAGCAGCAGATGGTGGCCGACGCGATCGGAGGTGGGTCCTGCTACACGGAATATATCACGCCCCCCCCCCCCCCTCCCTCCCAAACCCGCCCCACCTTAACAGCAGCAGATGGTGGCCGACGCGATCGGAGGTGGGTCCTGCTACACCGAATATATCACGCCCCCCTCCCTCCCAAACCCGCCCCACCTTAACAGCAGCAGATGGTGGCCGACGCGATCGGAGGTGGGTCCTGCTACACTGAATATATCACCCCCCCCCCCCTCCCTCCCTAACCCGCCCCACCTTAACAGCAGCAGATGGTGGCCGACGCGATCGGAGGTGGGTCCTGCTACGCTGAATATATCACCCCCCCCCTCCCTCCCTAACCCGCCCCAACTTAACAGCAGCAGATGGTGGTCGACGCGATCGGAGGTGGGTCCTGCTACACCGAATATATCACGCCCCCCTCCCTCCCAAACCCGCCCCACCTTAACAGCAGCAGATGGTGGCCGACGCGATCGGAGGTGGGTCCTGCTACACCGAATATATCACGCCCCCCCCCCTCCCTCCCAAATCCGCCCCACCTTAACAGCAGCAGATGGTGGCCGACGCGATCGGAGGTGGGTCCTCCTACACCGAGCTCGCTGGTATGGAGCTCCGAGCTCGCTGGTAAAAAAAATCCGAGCTCGCTGGTAAGCACAAATATAACCAGTAAGACGCCGTAGTTGGCGATGAACGAGCGAGCGCGAAATAAATGTATGGTGAATTTCAACCCGATTGGGCAAGTAGTTCCTGAGATACAAAAAAGGTGCGCACGTGCGCACGTGCAGAGGCACCCCACCCATGACTTGTGGGTAGGCGGCGGCGGAGGGGTCGCTAACCACACACCAAATTTGAACACAATCGGCTCAGCCGTTCCTGAGATATAGAGTAGGGGTGTCCACGTGCGCACGTGCAGAGGCACCCCATCCCTGACTTGTGGGAAACTGGCGGTTGAGGGGTCTCTAAACACACACCAAATTTGAACACAATCGGTTCAGCCATTCCTGAGATATAGAATAGGGGTGAGCACGTGCGCACGTGCAGAGGCACCCCACCCCTGACTTGTGGAAAGGCAACGGCTGAGAAGTTCCTAACCACACACCAAATTTGAACGCAATCGGTTCAGCCGTTCCTGAGATATAAAATAGGGGTGTCCACGTGTGCACGTGAAAAGGCACCCCACCCCTGACTTGTGGAAAATTGGCGGCTGAGGGGTCCCTAACCACACACCAAATTTGAACACAATCGGCTCAGCCGTTGCGGAGTTATTGCGAGGAAACGCCTTCCAACACCCCTCACGCGGCACGCGCCACGCGCAGTGGTAGTCACCCACGTGAGTCGTCACTGGTCTCAAACAGGGTAAGTTGGATGGGGCTGCTCAGCAAAGAAGCTCGCTTGTCAATCGGACGTGCCGTTGCAGAGATATTAGCTTCTCAAAAGCGTCGCCACGGGCCGGGTCGGGCCGCTCATATATCACGAGAAGACGAGCGAGCGCATAATTAATTGAACCTTTTGCTTACATCTGAGCAATATAGCAACGGCATCCACATGGTTTATTGGTCGGAAATGTTGTTTTACGCAGTGTGCAGTCCACTGTTCATTCTGCCCCCGTTTAGGATTGTAAAATGCTGGAGTCCGGTGGAATAGTCGAGGTATATTGCGGGTTATGCGTTGTTAGTGCAGGTGTTACCTTGGATCCGTTAAAACAAATGGCTATTGGTATGGGCCAGTGTCACCCTATCAAGTTTCCGCTATCTACGAGTGTTGAGTTGGCGAAAATAACCAAAGTTGTAAACAGTGGTGTAACCCAAACTGTTTGCAAGTGGCACCACGTCACTAACCTTTCGCCTGGCATGTTTCGCCTGGCCCTTTCGCCTGGCATGTTAAGTTTACATGGATTACATGTGCTATTCGCTCATTGATATAATACATGTTGTCAGTATCCGTAAACTTATTCATTGTTTATGTCTAATAGAAGAAAGTGACTGGAATATATCTATGCCATATATAATTCACATATCACACCAGTTATTTGTTCCGCCTGTTTCCAAAGGCAAAGGGATCTGCGGCAAATTATCACACTTTTGCGTTTTGATTTTCACGGTTTAAACATCCAGTGTAGTTCTCAATTTGTATTAATTTCTCTTTATTTCTAGATTTGTTATAATTTGAATTAACCCCTGAAATTAAAATTGAATATCAAGTTAATTTCATAAATCTTTTTCGTGTTTAAAGTCTTATGATATTTTTGTTTCATAACTATCTTAGTCTTTAATTATACATTCTTATCATTTTAGAAGCGGTGCTTAATTTGCAATTATATTTGCGCAGGGATCTTAACTTTATGGATTCTGGTGAGTGATAGTACATCTGGCTTTTTGTTTTTGTGATTTTGCTCATGCTGTTTTATTCGTTTCTCAGCGTTTCTAATGTATTTGTCATGGTGTTAGCTGTTGCGGCGCCTATAAGCCCCCCCCCCCCCTAATAGTGTAAGCTGTGCTCTATTCCTTATTGCGTTATGAGCTACGGTGACATTGTGAAATATTCCATCTATTCTGCAGTTGTCCTAAACAAAGAGGACGGATTCATCCTGGACCTGGAAGATTATTTGGCCGGTATGCTGATGCTGTCTTCAGAGCTGGTACGTCTGTTGGTTGGCTGGTATCACTTGTGGCTTATGCACGTTGTACAAGTCACTGGAACTCCCGTAGTGACCACTGACCAGTGACCATACACTTTGTGCTGGCAACCGTGTGTAGATAATTCCGTCGCAAATTTGGCCGATGCATAGTTTGACTGATAAATTTAACACATTTCCCAATGCTTCAATAAGTGGTACGTTGGCTCCGTTGCTGCCCGCACTGGCTGAGTTGGCATAATGTGGTCCGAGTCTCACCGATCAGTCTGTCGCGCCGCAGCATGTCGTCAGCCATGTACTGGCCAGCTTTAGGCGGTATCTTTTCTCTGTTTTCCCGTTTCCTCTGCCCTCGGCACGATCTCGCCACCCTCGCCTCCCAATAAATGACACTCGCTTAACCCTCGCTCTACGGGGGTCCTAAAACGACCCCCCTGATGTTTTGTTTGCATAACTTTTTAGACATGCGGCGCATCTTGCTGACATTTTCAGTAGCTAAGTATACTACAATTATACGTATGCTGTACAAATTTAATTGAAATTTGGTTGATAAATTAGGGAAATAATGATGTTTTGATGACGTCATGTTGGTGGAAAAACGATAAATGTTTGACAAATCGTAGACAACAGAGTTTTGAAGCAAATTGCAAACGCAATTAAGCAAATATATAAAATGTCATTGTCTTTAAAATGGCAATCTCGAATTTTCGAAATTTTGAGTTTTTGACCCCTAAAATTAACAAAAACTTTTTAATCGCCACAAAATCAACATTTTCAAAGATGTTAAAAAAAACGGAATATATGTGAGAGAACTGAGTATAGAAATACTCAAACCAAAAAAATAAAAAAATATATATATTTTTGACTGAGTGATGGCTCCCTAGTGTAAGAAATTCATGACGTCATTTTTTAATAACTTTTTTGGACTTTTTTTTTACCAGATACGAATAAATAATTACCTTTTCTGTATTTATGAGACAAAACTGATCTAGGAACATGCCTTTTTATTTACATTTATCAATTTCTCATTTTAAGGTTTTCAGACAGAGCAAAATTGCTGTTCTGGACGTGGTCGATCGAGGTCATTCACTTGACCTGGAAGATCACTCGTTGACACGAAACGACTGGTGACCGTTTGGCTCATCCTCGACCCTGTGTACTGGGAGCTACGCTGGCCGGGGCGGGCATCACTCAGCAGTGCCCGGGCGGTGCAGTCCATCGCCGTGTGATTCATTTCCGATAGGCAACCCTCGACCCTGTGTACTGGGAGCTACGCTGGCCGGGGCGGGCATCACTCAGCAGTGCCCGGGCGGTGCAGTCCATCGCCGTGTGATTCATTTCCGATAGGCAACCCTCGACCCTGTGTACTGGGAGCTACGCTGGCCGGGGCGGGCATCACTCAGCAGTGCCCGGGCGGTGCAGTCCATCGCCGTGTGATTCATTTCCGATAGGCAACCCTCGACCCTGTGTACTGGGAGCTACGCTGGCCGGGGCGGGCATCACTCAGCAGTGCCCGGGCGGTGCAGTCCATCGCCGTGTGATTCATTTCCGATAGGCAACCCTCGACCCTGTGCACTGGGAGCTACGCTGGCCGGGGCGGGCATCACTCAGCAGTGCCCGGGCGGTGCAGTCCATCGCCGTGTGATTCATTTCCGATAGGCAACCCTCGACCCTGTGTACTGGGAGCTACGCTGGCCGGGGCGGGCATCACTCAGCAGTGCCCGGGCGGTGCAGTCCATCGCCGTGTGATTCATTTCCGATAGGCAACCCTCGACCCTGTGTACTGGGAGCTACGCTGGCCGGGGCGGGCATCACTCAGCAGTGCCCGGGCGGTGCAGTCCATCGCCGTGTGATTCATTTCCGATAGGCAACCCTCGACCCTGTGTACTGGGAGCTACGCTGGCCGGGGCGGGCATCACTCAGCAGTGCCCGGGCGGTGCAGTCCATCGCCGTGTGATTCATTTCCGATAGGCAACCCTCGACCCTGTGTACTGGGAGCTACGCTGGCCGGGGCGGGCATCACTCAGCAGTGCCCGGGCGGTGCAGTCCATCGCCGTGTGATTCATTTCCGATAGGCAACCCTCGACCCTGTGTACTGGGAGCTACGCTGGCCGGGGCGGGCATCACTCAGCAGTGCCCGGGCGGTGCAGTCCATCGCCGTGTGATTCATTTCCGATAGGCAACCCTCGACCCTGTGTACTGGGAGCTACGCTGGCCGGGGCGGGCATCACTCAGCAGTGCCCGGGCGGTGCAGTCCATCGCCGTGTGATTCATTTCCGATAGGCAACCCTCGACCCTGTGTACTGGGAGCTACGCTGGCCGGGGCGGGCATCACTCAGCAGTGCCCGGGCGGTGCAGTCCATCGCCGTGTGATTCATTTCCGATAGGCAACCCTCGACCCTGTGTACTGGGAGCTACGCTGGCCGGGGCGGGCATCACTCAGCAGTGCCCGGGCGGTGCAGTCCATCGCCGTGTGATTCATTTCCGATAGGCAACCCTCGACCCTGTGCACTGGGAGCTACGCTGGCCGGGGCGGGCATCACTCAGCAGTGCCCGGGCGGTGCAGTCCATCGCCGTGTGATTCATTTCCGATAGGCAACCCTCGACCCTGTGCACTGGGAGCTACGCTGGCCGGGGCGGGCATCACTCAGCAGTGCCCGGGCGGTGCAGTCCATCGCCGTGTGATTCATTTCCGATAGGCAACCCTCGACCCTGTGTACTGGGAGCTACGCTGGCCGGGGCGGGCATCACTCAGCAGTGCCCGGGCGGTGCAGTCCATCGCCGTGTGATTCATTTCCGATAGGCAACCCTCGACCCTGTGTACTGGGAGCTACGCTGGCCGGGGCGGGCATCACTCAGCAGTGCCCGGGCGGTGCAGTCCATCGCCGTGTGATTCATTTCCGATAGGCAACCCTCGACCCTGTGTACTGGGAGCTACGCTGGCCGGGGCGGGCATCACTCAGCAGTGCCCGGGCGGTGCAGTCCATCGCCGTGTGATTCATTTCCGATAGGCAACCCTCGACCCTGTGCACTGGGAGCTACGCTGGCCGGGGCGGGCATCACTCAGCAGTGCCCGGGCGGTGCAGTCCATCGCCGTGTGATTCATTTCCGATAGGCAACCCTCGACCCTGTGTACTGGGAGCTACGCTGGCCGGGGCGGGCATCACTCAGCAGTGCCCGGGCGGTGCAGTCCATCGCCGTGTGATTCATTTCCGATAGGCAACCCTCGACCCTGTGTACTGGGAGCTACGCTGGCCGGGGCGGGCATCACTCAGCAGTGCCCGGGCGGTGCAGTCCATCGCCGCGTGATTCATTTCCGATAGGCAACCCTCGGCGCGGTGGTGACCGGCGTCCCGCTGTTTCAGTCTCGGTTTGTGGTGAACAGCGTCACCGCCGGGGACTACCCGAGGCCGTTCCGCGTGGCGCAGTTTCTCAGCGAACTCAGCTCCGGATTCCGCCTGCTCAACCTGAAAAACGACAACCTGCGCAAACGCTTCGACGGCCTCAAGTATGACCTGAAGAAGGTCGAGGAGGTGGTGTACGATCTCTCGATCCGCGGACTGAAGCCGAAGCAGGAGACGTAGTGGCCGCTGGTGCCGGCAGAGGACGCGTCCCCTGGCTGCAGGAGTCGGATGCTGCGTTCGATATAGCGTCGCGGATGGGGGGAACCCGTCACGACCGGGGTCTGTGATCTTTTTATAATGTTTTTTCATAGGTGCGTCGAAGATCTCTCGAAGAAGATGTTTACTCTTTTGTTGTTTAGTTTGGTCTTGTTATTTTGAGAGCGTCCTTTTTGCGGAGGCTCGGGCTCTGTCTGCCTTGAGTTGTCTCGAGAAGAAACGCCTGGCAGATGTTTTTGTTTGAACCATTTCCACACGAAAATGACTTAGCATGTAGGGTCATCAGTAAACTTCACAGAAAGTACAGCATTGACGTTCCTATATCTGCGTATTCAATACATGATACAGCTTTTGACGTTTTGTTTCTGTCTGCTGATGATGATGCTGATGTTGCCGGTGCCTCAGTCACTCGAGACTCGTTTTCACCTTTTTTTTTGGTTGAGTGTTAGTGCAGAATACATCAGCCTCACTACCATGCAACATCACGAACTGGTTCCAGAGTGTTTTGAAACGATTTAGAGGATTTTTAGCCATACCGTCCCAGCAACAGCAAACACTCAGAAAAACGCTGCCACACAAACACACGGAGTCACTAAGTTGTTGCACCTGCAGTTGGGCTTATGCCGCAGAACTGGCTGTTACCGGGATCGCGCTGCCGTGCCGGATCACGGCGGATCTCTGTAACGGCAGCTGATGACGCTCCAGAACTGAACAGGGATTATCTTACATTTGAAAATTGCCGCCTGTTTCGGATATCGTCATGCTTTGTCGTGCGGCGGTCTGTGGATCTTTTCAAACACTTCATGGTTAGCCAATTCATGTATTTTTTCGGTTTGTCAACGACATTTCAAAGGCTTATCCCCACCATGTTTCTTCTGACAGTCTCTGCTTTCTGTAACGCCCAGCGCCAGTGCAGAGACGGCCTTTCACGTTTAGACAGACTCAACGAAACTGTGGGTGAGGGGCTTCGAAAGCTCTTCGAAGCGCAACACTCCTCGAAATGAGCGACTGCTGAATGTCTGGTCTTATGAGTCCATGTTGGAATGTCCCGGCTTTTTTATCCACTCCGGATCCAGTCGGGCCCATTTCGTGCCTTAACAATGATAAGTTTGTTTTCCCGGCCTGCGGGTCCGTAACAATGTCCCCTGCTGCCCGCCCGCGGGTGTCAGCCCGCCCGCGGGCTGTGCCCAGGAAGCCCGTCCCGGCGGCCCGGCGTCCCTCCGCTCTCCCCAGCCCAGCCCCCAGCCAGCGGCACCGCAGCTGCTCAGAAGCGGCGGCCGTGGCAATCGCAGAACACACAGCGGTGGTCCCGAGCCAGGAACGTGCAGCTTCTATTCGGGCACTCCTTGACTTGGTCCCGCCGGCACTGGTAACGGTTGTGAGTGGCTGAAAACGGACACACGATTTGCCGTAAGTCGGCGACCCATACTTGTATCGCCTGCGGTGGCTGATTTAGTCCACTGATACATTTTGAACTATCGGGAAGTGCATGTATTTCAGTCATTCCTATTATTGCTTTTAGCAGGTGGCTGAAGGTCCTAGTCAGTTGCTCAATCATGCTGAATGGTAGTGAACTGGGAACTATATTCAGAAAGTGCACTAAGTTATGAGGTTGAGGGTATCCAGGAGTATGCAAATTTGCGACGGAACACGTCTGTATGATGCGTTGGCAACTGGAATACAATGTTTCTTTCTATGGCCCTATGGACTGGACAGTTTCCGCCATGTACACCGCTTTTTGTCGTAGACGTGAGAAATGCATATCGCATCGCTTCCAGTGTAAAATACCTTTGGGATGATGATATAGACATTCTTTATCATATAGTCCCACGGTACTATATGATCCACATACTGTGAGGAAGGCTGATGAGGCTGGCACCGTCTCAGTGCGCAGAGTTGGTATCGTTGTTTGTACTTACGGAAGGTGGGTTTCGGCGGCGGGCAGGTGTAGGAGAGGCAGTCGGCCTTGCCGCGAATGCAGTTGCACTTGAAACAGAACCGCCGGTCCAGCAGGTACCAGTGCGTGCCGTGTACGCAGTTCCCGATGTTCCCCTTAGCGCAGACGATGTAGCCAGGTCGGCGCTGCTTCAGCGCTTTGGGCCTCAGGTCGGCCACGTAGCCGGTGGGACATCCGACCGACTCGGGCCACTCCTCCTGACCCCGGACCAGCCGGGCTGCCGGGTCAACAGAGGTCAACACAGGCTACCGCAGGTCACACGGGGTCACCAGAGGTCACTCGAGGTCACATGGGGACACCAGAGGTCACTAGAGGTCAACACAGGCTACCACAGGTCATACGGGGTCACCAGAGGTCACATGGGGTCACCAGAGGTCACACGGGGTCACCAGAGGTCACACGGGGTCACCAGAGGTCACACGGGGTCACCAGAGGTCACACGGGGTCACCAGAGGTCACTCGAGGTTACATGGGGTCACCAGAGGTCACTAGCGGTCAACACAGGCTACCACAGGTCACACGGGGTCACTAGAGGTCACTCGAGGTCACATGGGGTCATCAGAGGTCAATACAGGCTACCACAGGTCACACATGGTCACCAGAGGTCACTCGAGGTCACATGGGGGCACCAGAGGTCACTCGAGGTCACATGGGGACACCAGAGGTCACGAGAGGTCAGCAGAGGTCACAAGAGGTCACACGGGGTCACCAGAGGTCACACGAGGTCACCAAATGTCACACGGGGTCACCAGAGGTCACACGGGGTCACCAGAGGTCACACGAGGTCACCAGAGGTCACATGGGGTCACCAGAGGTCACAGGAGGTCAACACAGGTGACCACAGGTAACACGGGGTAATTGAGGTCACATGAGGTCACACGAGGTCACACGAGGTCACCAAATGTCATCACAGGTTGCCAGGGGTTTCACAAGACATCACGAGTCAATAAAGGTTATCATTAGAGTATGCTGTGATGGAGTATGTTGTAAATGAACAATGAACATGATGTCAGTTTGGACCAATCAAGCCTTGATGGACCTGTTGTTAAAATGCTGGAGTAGACTGAGGTCAATAAAGGTCATAGGTTGGCATTCGAATGGCTATGATTTTTAGTGCAAATATCTGGTGGAATAGATATAGGGCCTCGTAATGGTTTCTTGGTATTGGTAATATCTATTGTTAAAGGAAATAGTTCACCTTCAACATGGGATTTTGAACTGAAATATCAGTTTTGTAGCCCGTGTTGAGAAATCCTTATCTGCAACTTTTTTTTGGCTGAAAAGACTCCAGCCGAAGATATTTGACTTCTTGGCGAAGGAATGCGGCGCATATATGATATACCGTACCGTCTGAGAGTGCCAGCACTGCAGGGAGCATGCGCAGACCAATAACGCACACCATAACATTAATAATTTACGACCTTCTGTCCTGAATTGGCGCGATGTAGGACCATTTTGGAGAAAAAAACTGTATTAAAAAATATAATAAAATCGTGTTCTGAAAAATTTCCGAAGGTGAACTATTTCCTTTAACACTCATGCAAAATGCATATGGACAACAACTATTGCTAGAGGTATATGTGCCACTTCCAACAGTAGCTAGGCTTTCAATTAGCCAAACACATAATTAACCATCTTACAGTTGCCCCATCAACGTTTGTCTGTGTAGTTGTTTACCTCCTATCGCTTTTTTGCCCTCTTAATAACTACACGGTTTGAGAAACACTTTTAAAATTAATTGCATTTGTTTGATCGGCACTCAAAACATTCTTCGCTTATAAAAAATAGCAACGTTATCACAATTAGCGAATTGCCATCGGCAATAGCTTTGCCCTATAAACAGCATCCGAGAAACTGAAGAAGCCTGCCTTTGAGCAGCAGTGCAGGACGGCCGTGGTCAGTTCGCTACTCACCAGGCTTCCCCCTCCTGGCAGCGTCCGTGACCAGCACGGAGGCGACCAGCAGCGCTGCCAGCAGCGCCACGGTGGTGGTCAGACGGGGAGACATTGCTGCAGAGTGTACTGCTGCCGCCGCGGCCGGGCTTATAAGGGCCGCCCCGGCCGCCGCCGCCGCCGCCGCCCCGGCCGTGTCCGGGTTGGTGGCGCCGCACCCGCTGCCGGTTCGGGTGCAGGAGGGCTCGGCGGGTGTGGGTGGGGATACAGCGGTCACAACAGATTGACAGCCAACAGGTAACTAGGTGCGGCTTCTCTTACTCGTCATTCACCGGAGATTGTCCCCATGCTGTGGTTCGTAACTTTGGGCAAACATGGCGTCACACAGCTTTGCCATGTTTGCGCCGTGTCTCGAAAGTTTTGTTGGTAACAGCGACAAACAACGTGCTGGTCGCGCTCTAACGCTCAGTGGTAGAAACCATATTTATATTCCTTTGCAATGCGGAACCGCATCTTTGCAGCGATCAAGAATCGAAGTTGGAATTCCTATATCGTGGTGTCTGTTAAACAACTAGATTTACGTGCAACACCAGAATCGCTGGTGCAGTGATATACATTATACAGGTGCCTATTTTTTCACCGAAGACGTATTTTGGTGTCATCTTTCAGATACTTTGTCATGCAGTACGAGAGCTAATACCTACATAACACAACGCGATCCTTCTTCCCTACCTTACGCCGATCCAATTATTTCTTCCCTGTCTTCGTAATCTTATGCAATATTATTCATATGTCAGTAATATCGAACCATTTGGCAGCCTTGAGTTGTCCTCCATGGGTTGGATATCTTGAGTGCACTTGGTTCTGGAATGCTGGGCTATGCCACATAGGTGGGATATCGATGCTAACATGGTCCATTAAAGGGAATAGGTCACCTTGAAAGTTGTCTTGACATTTGGCTATACGGAGTATTTCGAGCTGAAAAAAAAACGAATATGGCATTTGTTTGGACGATAAATGGATATCCGTCGAAAAATGGGCATGTTTCTCTTTTCTCCTTCATGGCCATACAACACTTCATGACAATTATGACGTCATGCATATGGTAGCTTGGATATGGAAACTATTGCACACAATAACGACGGACTTTAGGCATACATATATACGGAGGCTGCTTGTAGCGTAAACAACCGTTATGAGGACCCGAAACAAGTTTCGGGGAAATGAAACTACTTCTAAAAGGGGCCCACTATTCCTGTGTCGAAATTACTTAACGTAGGGAGCTAATTTTTTTTAACACAATCCATTTTTCGATCTGCTCTACAAATCTGTTCTACCAGTTAAAAACCCCATGTTAAAGGTGAACTATTCCCTTTAACGATAAGTTGTGTGGGCACCAAGTGACCACAGGCAGTCGGTGCGCCCTAAACCCACAATCATCATCATCAACGATAAGTTTTGGATTCCACGCCTATACAACCTGATAGAGCCACACCTATATTTTACTTTGGTCAAAAATCCTCGAAGCCTTCGAAATTGTTTGCCAAATGTTCAGTGTTATCCGATCTGAACGTTGTGCTCGTGACCTGGAGCGCCGATCCGTGCGGCAGGCTGTCGGAGCTTCATTGGCGGCACAAACAGTTCGCACAATCTTTCCTGGTTTATTATCTGCCGCTCAGATCAAATCTGTGTTTTCCGACACGACCAGAGATGGTCGAACTGAAAACACACTGTTTTCCGGTTTAGCCCCATATCGCCTTTGTTGAGCACATATCGAACGTATTTTTCTGATTAATCGAAAGATAGTACCGGCATCAGTATCCCTTGTGTATGCTGCAGTATGCACGATCTACAAACCATTTTTCGACAATTATAAGATGATATGATCACGAGTGCGTTAGATATCTTGGCGACTTACGATCGCAAGGCTGAACGCCCACCGGGCAGCAATTTGGACATTTTACCTTTAACATATTGACCTGGAGTTATGAAGCTTGCACGCAAAGCAGTTCACTGCCTTCACATCATATATTTGATTTCCTCCAGACTCCAGTGCGCGTAATCTTCAGAAAATTCTGAGAGGCTAGGAGCGCGGGTAAGACTGTTACGTCGAGGAAATATTTTGTGGTCGGTCCTAAGAATATTTTATCTCTCCTTATTTATTTTCCGCAGATATACATACGAGTATCTGTAGTTTTTTGCATCCTTTTCCATATACATTTTCGAATTATTTTTCTTGGTATTCTAAATTTTAGCTGAGCAACCATGTGTCTCTTTGTAAACAGTCATCCATTTCACGACCCATATTACTTCGTCTCACATCATCGCTGGTTTAAACTGACCTGCAAGCTGAAAACCCTGCTTCCCGCATGGATATATTTGAATAAACCATTATCATTACCCATCCCTGTGGCAACCTGACCAGGGGCGCAACCACCTATACGGACAGTATGGAATATCCGTACCGTTTTTGACGGGCGCCGAAGGCGCCCCCCCCCCCGGACCATTTATGTTTTGCAATTAGCACCGTCAACAGGACAGGCACCAATGGCATACAGAGTATACGGTCATTCAGGGAATTACCTGGTCCTTTGGACCCTAGGCGCCCACGCAAAGCTGGCGCCCCTTCGATCAGTGACGGCGCCACTCCGGTTAGTGACGGCGCCCCTCCGGTTAGTGACGGCGCCCCTCCGGTTAGTGACGGCGCCCCTCCGGTTAGTGACGGCGCCCCTCCGGCTAGTGACCGCGCACCTCCGGTAAGTGACGGCGCCCCTCCGGCCAGTGACGGCGCCCCTCCGGCTAGTGACGGCGCCCCTCCGACCAGTGACGGCGCCCCTCCGGCTAGTGACGGTGCCCCTCCGACCAGTGACGGCGCCCCTCCGGCCAGTAAAGGCGCCCCTCCGGCCAGTGACAGCGCCCCTCCGACCAGTGACGGCACTCCCCGGCTAGTGATGACGCCCCATCCGGTCAGTGACGGCACCCCTCCGGTCAGTGACAGCGCCCCTCCGGCCAGTGACGGCGCCCCTCCGGCCGGTGACGACGCCCCTCCAGCTAGTGACGGCGCCCCTCCGACAAGTGACGGCACCCCTCCGAGTTCCGACCAGTGACGGCGCCCCTCCGGCCAGTGATGGTGCCCCTCCGGCCAGTGACAGCGCCTCTCCGGCCAGTGATGGCGCCCCTCCGGCCAGTGACCACGCCCCTCCGGCGAGTGACGGCGCCCATCCGACCAGTGACGGTGCCCCTTCGGCCATTGATGGTGCCCCTCCGGCCATTGATGGTGCCCCTCCGGTCAGTGGCCACGCCCTTCCGGCGAATGACGGCGCCCCTCCGGACAGTGACGGCGCCTCTCCCGCCAGTGACCGCGCCCCCTCCAGCGAGTGACGGCGTCCCTCCGACTAGTGACTGTCCTTCTCCGGACCGTGACGGTGCCCCTCCGGCTAGTGACGGCGCCCCTCCGGATAGTAACGGCGCCCCTTCGGTCAGTAATGGCGCCCCTCCGACTAGTGACTGCTCCTCTCCGCCAGTGAGGCGCCCCTCCGGCTAGTGACGGGGGGGGGGGGGGGGGGGGGGCTCTCCTTCCGCACGGTGCGGAGGGAGAGGTGCCCCCTCCTGCAAAACTTTCGCCAATATTGATGGCGCCCCTGTCGATCGGGTGGTGTCCCCAGGCCTCAAGGCAATGACCTGGTCCTTAGTGAATTTCTGCGCACGCCACTGACAGACACTCCTGGGAATCGGACAATTAGCACTCCTAGAAGTAAATGGCGACTTAGGAACAGGATAGGCGCCACTAGAAGCAAATGCCGCCCCCATGGAGCAAAACAGGCACCCTACCGGACAATAAGCAAATGCCGCCCCCACGGGGCAATACAATGGATCCCATATTTGAAATAGAAACTGCCAGAAGCTAAAAAGGTAATATCAGGTCATCGGAGGTCAGTGGCCTCAGTTGACCTCTGAAAAGGTCAATCGAGGTACAATATCAAGGAAACCACAACTGTCACCTGGAAACACCTGTGCATATGCTCCTGAACAACAAACACTATGAAACTGCACAAGTTACAAAGATCAATACTACGGACGCCAGTTGCGCCTGACATGACCTTGTGAAACAGGTCAAAGGTCATGGGTCATGTGACCTACAACTTAAAAATTTCAGAATATGTGTCAAATTGTTCACAAGTAAAGTACTGAAAGTTCCATCGAAATCGGTTGATATTTACGCGAGTTATTCCCCAAAAAACCGAGGGGGGGGGGGGGCGGTGGCATCCACCCCCCTGCACTGGCGAGGGTTAAACACATATATTCTGGGCGGCCCACGCAGCAGTGCTGTCGTGCAGCGGAGTGCTAATAGGATTTATTGATGAGGACATTTATCATACCTGGGAGCCACTCATCCAGCTGGCATCCGGCACTACTGGGGGGATTTTTTTGGGGGCGAACAAGTAATTCTGGGGCGAATGAAAGCGGAATGTCCGTAGCTGAGAGAGTGGCGGTGAGGATGACGAAGGATACATCTTAGGTTAAGGCCTATTAGGAGTGGTTCGAACTCAGCCAGGACAGCCGGACGGATCATTACTCGAAGGCAAGCACAAATTAGCAACGCTGGCATACGACAAGTAGGCGATTAGGTTTTGGAGTTAATCAGGTGTTAAAGGGGAGGGATAATGGAACGGATGACCCAACTTACGAACCGACTTACCCGTGCACTGCAGGGGGTTTGCGCCGAACACCAACTGCAGGGGGGGGGGCTGATTTCCCCCCTGAGATCTCGAATACTACGCAACATAGCGACAAGCGGAAAACGGCGTTTGATAGCTCGATACAAGTTCTATCGAAAGTATTTCGGTATTTTTTTTAGGTCAGGTCAAAATTGAGGTCACCAGAGTCCATCAAAGGTAACATTTTCCAGTTTTTTCTTGTTATAGGACTTCGCTCCAGAAATCCCCATATATCTCGGAAACTATGCTAGCTAGAAACAAACAGAAAATAGCGATCGCCAGCCATTGAAATTTGCAATCGACAAGGTGTCCTCAAATGTTATCTTGGTCAATATGTGAGGCTCCAAAGGTTAAAAAAAAATGCTTTTTGCAAAACTGGTTTTCGCTTATACCTTTTTACCTAATAAAGATAATGGAAAACTGTTTACGTAATTGTGTTTGGCTCGTCAATGCGCTTTGAATGATATGCATGGTGTCCGTGTTAAGTTAACTTCAAAATTTGACTAGGTCATGTAACCTTGACCTGAGGTCAAGACCCAAGTAGGTCATGTTGCATATAGGGAGACGTGTCGCGACGAGACAAACACATTGCTGTCGGTTTTACTTCTCTATCTTCATTATGTCGCGAGTTATTGACAAAAAAAGTGACGGTAATCTCGGATGACCTCAAATGACCCCATAGGGGGCACTGAACAAAACTTACACTTGGATCATCAAGCATATCCTATAATAACATGATCCAGAAGTAATTGGACTAATATCATGCATATCCTTGAAATTGGAAGCATTTTAATATTTCACCATTTACTTATGGGAGGTCACGAAATTGACCTGACCTTAGGTCACCGATATCACAATTCCGAGATAAATGAATTGTAAGAACTTATGGCCTCATGACACCCTGCAAATTTCAAACTGATCGGTGAGAAACTCTGGCTTTGGCACAACTGCAAATGTTTTTGGAGGTGGGGTCACTTGACCTGGTCTGGTGACCTGACCTGAGATGACCCAAGATTCATTTTTTTTCCAAGTGTGCGCAATTGATGTCCTAACAGGTGTGTCAAAACTCGGCGGCGCTGCCCGCCGCCGTTTTTTCGCTATCTGCGAAAACCTGAGGAGGGGGGGGGGGGCGGAAATCAACCCCCTGCAGTGCGTGGGTTACGATTTTAAAGAAAGATCTGAATCACGAAGGTTGGCAATAGTCACCAGGCCGTCACACCCGACGCTAATCCTCACGCCTCCCCGTTGTATCGTGCTCCCCCTCATGTGCGAGACCCTGCCTCCCGTCCTCGAGCAGTGAAGTGACATGTGGGGTAACCAGCCTATATGATGAACGAGATTAACCAGCCTCTCAAAATTTAAAAGCGTCTACCACCATCATATGTTTTGTACGCGGAAGGGGATCTTGCTACGCTATCTACGTCACCAATCTACATCTCTACATCTTTCTCTACATCTCTCATCACTTCTAGTGGACCTGGGCCGACAAACCTGTCAGGTGAAGGTCTCACGTCAGGTCGTCCATGGAGCTGACGAAGGACGACTATAAGAGACACTATCACCACCACAATCCGTGGAGAGGATGGTTCTTTCCCATACCCTTCTTTACCCCTCTCTCTTCTTCTACCGCTTCTTCTACCTTCTTCTCCCTTCCCCTCACCCTACAATGTATCCATCCATTGCTATCCCACTTTCCAACATACCTCTCCCTCCACACGCAAGAGTGGAACGGAACCTGGTGCAGTTCCCTGTCCTCTATCTTACCCTCCCACTCTCCCTACCCCCATGATCCCCTATCATTCTCCAACGCTACAGATACCCAAACCAAATTTCAAATAAATGTCTTGATTTTTGACTGATTTTTTCCTTAAGTATAAGTAACTCATGACGTAATTTTTTAAGTTACGTTTTGTTTGTCTTTAATTGACCAGATACAGCCAAATAAATGCCACCGCTGTATTTCTGAGACCAAACTGGTCTAGAAACATGCCTTTTTTATTTATATTAATCCATTTCCAATTTTTACCTTATGTGACCTGACCTGAGGGTCATTATATGGGGTCAGGTTGTGCAAATGGCTGCAACTATACCAGTAAAACGCCTTTGTGGGTGAATACCGAGCGGGCGCGCTCTGGTAAAGCTAAATTAAGTTGTATTAAATTGTACATGATCTCCTTTCTCGAATCCGCCCAAAGAGAGTACGTCCTGAGCGGCTGCATACTTCAGCGTATACAAAACGAATGCTTAGATAAATCAAACAATTTTTTTAATCAAGAATGATTTTTGTTCGTTTCGACGTCTGCGGGTGCCACGCGCTGTGTACCACCCTTATCAGAACGCACCATAATAAAATCAAAATTGATTTCATGGTCCTATCCAATGGTGGAAACCCGATCTCAATCGGAGCAGTGGTTGCAAGGTTATTAGCTTCCGAAAATCGTCTGTATGGTCGGGTCGGGCCGGGTCAAATGTAAATTTGTCTAGTAAGTTGACGAGAAGCCTCACGGGCGCTTCGCGCCCGCTCGGTAACAAATTTACATCTGATCCTCCCCGAACCGGCCTAAACCGGTCCGACACGGCCGTACAGACGCTTTTCGGAAGCTAATAACTTTGCAACCACTGCTCCGATTGAGATCGGGGTTTCACCATTGTACCGATAGGTCCATCACATCAATTTTGTTTTGGTATGGTGCATTTGATAGGGGTGGTACCACAGCGCGTGGCACACGCAAACGTCGAAATGAACAAAAATAATTCTGGATGAAAAATGGCTTTATTGATCTAAGCATTAATTTATACGATGAAGCATGCAGCGCTCAGGACGTACTCCCTTTTGGCGGAATCGAGAAAGGAAATCATGAGCAATTGAATAGGTCAGTAAAACGCCTTTGCCTCACCGTGCCCGCTCGGTCCTCGCCCAAAAAGGCGTTTTACTGGTATACATTAATGTTTAGATCAATAAAGCCATTTTTGATCAAGAATGAGTTTTGTTCAATTCGACATTTCCGTGTGCCTCGCGCTGTGCTACCACCCGTATCAGAACGCACCATACCAAAAACAGACGTGGGTGGCCGACACGCAGGGAGGTAGGGCAGAGTGGATATTACTGGTATGGTATGGTAACTAGCCCAGGGACGCAACTTTATATCTCTTTGGGAGGGCCCGAGTCCCCCCCCCCCAATGCTGAGCTGAGCCTCCCCCATGGTACTCCGGCCTCCCCAATGTTTCCCAAAATCTGTGCCCCTCTAAAATTTCAAGGACTACCCGTACATATTGTTCTGTTTTGAATTTTGCGTATTTCATCCTATAGTTTAGAATAGTTTGATACGGAGGAACATCGAGGGGATCGTGCCATCAATGGGTATCAGGTCTCGGTGGCCAGGGGGGCCTAGAGGTCCATGGCTCTTCCAGGAGGATATTCGAGGTTGGCTTGAGGGGGTCCTTGGTTGACCTGACGATCCCTCGGTCAGCATGAGCGAGCCTCGTTGGGCCTGGAGGGGAGCTCGGGCGACCAGAGGGGCACTCCGTCGACTTGAGGGACTGGAACCCCTTCGTCCACCCGAAGGGTGGACGAAGGGGTTCCACAGTCCGACAGTCGGCCTAAGGAGCCATTGTTTGGCCTGATAGTTCTCCTGCCGGCCGGAGGGGGCCTCCGTCGGCCTGATCGGCCTGAGGGCCCTCGGTCGACTATGGGGCCCCCCGGTCGGCTTAAGGGAACATCGGCCGGCTTGAGGGCCCTTGGTCGGCCTGAGGGGTGTCCAGTCGGCCTGACAAGCTCTTTTTTCTGCCTGAGGGGGCCTCTGTCGGCCTGGAGGGGTCCTCGGTTGGCCTAGATGGGAGCTCGGTTGGCCTGAGGGGCCTGAGGTCGACTTTATGGGCTCCCGATCGGCTTCAGGGAACCTCGGCCGGCTTAAGAGAGATATATATATATATATATATATATATATATATATATATATATATATATATATATATATATATATATATATATATATATATATATATATATATATATATATATATATATATATATATATATATATATATATATATATATATATATATATATATATATATATATATATATATATATATATATATATATATATATATATATATATATATATATATATATATATATATATATATATATATATATATATATATATATATATATATATATATATATATATATATATATATATATATATATATATATATATATATATATATATATATATATATACATACCTCTGCATGCTGGAAGGGCCCTCTAAATGCGGGCAGAGGGCCCTCTACAGATCGGCAGGGCTCTATAAAGGCCGGCAGAGGGCCCTCTATAGATTAGCTGGGACACTCTGCAGATCGACAGGGCTCCTAAATGCTGGAAGAGGGCCCTCTGCAGGTCGGCAGGGCCCTCTAAATGCCGGAAGAGGCCCTTTACAGATTGGCAGCGCGATCTACAGATAGGCAGGGCCCTCTAAAGACCGGCAGAGGGCCCTCTCCAGATCGGCAGGGACCCTCTACAGATTAGTAGGGCCCTATAAAAGCCGGCAGAGGGCCCTCTACAACAGGAAGGGCCATATAAATGCCGACAGTGGGCCCTCTGCAGATCGGCAGGCCCTCTACATGCTGGAAGGGCCCTCTAAAGGCGGGGCAGAGGGCCCTCTACAGGTCGGCAGGGCCCTCTAAAGGCCATCAGAGGGCCCTCTACAGATTGGCTGGGACACTCTGCAGATCGACAGGGCCTCTAAAGCCTGGAAAAGGACCCTCTACAGGTCGGCAGGGCCCTCTAAATGCCGACAGAGGCCCTCTACAGATTGGCACGTGCGATCTACGATCGGCAGGGCCATCTAAAGACCGGCAGAGGGCTCTCTCCAGATCGGCAGGGCCCTATACAGGCCGGCAGAGGGTCCTCTACAACCGGAAGGGGCCTTCTAAATGCCGACAGGGGCCCTCTGCAGAGCGGTAGGCCCCTTTAAAAGCTGGTAAAGGACCCTATCCACAATGGCTGGGACCCCTTTTACGTATTTACATATACATGCCTTTAACAGACAAGCAAATGTTGATATTTATTCGTGTTACGATTTTTGTATTGGTTCGTGGGCGTTCTTTTATGCGACGTAAGGCTTTTCGCGGGCGCCTGACACCATCAAAAACACTGGGGCCTTCGGCCCCAGAGGGCCCCCGCTCGGTCGTCAGAGGGGCCCCCTGGCCTCCAGTGTGGGGGGGGGGGGGGGGGGCATGGCCCCCCTTGCCCCCCCCTTGCCTACGCCCTTGGTCCTGATTATGATTTGAAGAATATGTGTTACCGCACCTTACATTAAAAGTTCTATTTTCTAAAAAGTTTATTATAAACTTGGCAAGTCTACCTCGGATTCCGGCCTTATGGACATTTACTAAAAGTGCGGTCCTATTGACTCTGTCAAGCGCAGCTCTCAAATCAAGGAAGAGGGCGACTGTGACCTCTCTTCCCCTAAAGCCGCGCTGAACCGAGTCAACAAGACCAACTAAATTGTCCGCAGTGGATCGACCAGGTCGGAAACCACTTTGGTGTGGGGAAAGCAAATTATTTGATTAAATGTATGTCCTGATACGTCCATTAACCATGCGTTCGAATAGTTTACATGCACAACTAGTTAGAGAAATAGGGCGATAGCTAGCGGGAGAAGATTTAGGGTTGCGAGGTTTTAGTATAGGAATTAGTGTACTACTATGCCAAGATTCAGGGAAAGTGCCTTCAAACCACATGGTATTGAAGGCTGCTAGTAAGTTAGTGAGACCAGTCTCGGTTAAGTTTTTAAAGAAGGAGTAGTCAATTTGATCTGGTCCTACAGAAGTTTTACCACATTTACTAATAGCATATGCTAGTTCTGAGTTGGTGAAGGGAGAGTTATAGATTTCTTCGTTGTTAGAGTCAAAGCTAAGAGATTGAAATTGATCGTTAAGTTGGTTAGTCAAAGTTGGTGTGCATTGTTGTGTTGATGATATGTTAGCGTAGTGTTGAGCAAATTGTGTTGCCACCTCTAAGGGGATCGTGTAAGATATGTTGTGGATGTGTAAGTGTGGGATTTTGTATGACGGTGGTCTTTTATTTGAAAATGATCTAATTAGTGTCCAAATTTTTGAAAGGGAGGTAAATCGATTAAAGGTAGATGAGAATTCCTGCCAAGATTCTTTTTTTGCTTTGTTAATGATTATTTTTGCCAGAGAGCGGGCCCTCCGTACTTCGTTTTCGTTATCCGCGGTAATACATGCTTGCAATTTTTTTCATGCTCTTTTCCGGAGGGCCACTGCTCTCTGGCACTCTGTATTCCACCACGGGGCAGTACGCTGTCGCGGGTGGTGTTGTGTGTGTGTGTGTGCGTGGGGGGATGTGTTGGTGAGCTGATGCGAGAATAGTGTTTAAGAAAGTGTTAATGTCGGTTTAGGAATTTAAAGGATGATTAGTGTCAATGTGTTTTTGAAATGAGGACCAGTCTGCTTTGCGAAGGTTCCATCTAGACAGGGAGTAGTAATTTGTCTGGCCTGATGGGACTTGTAGTTCTAAGTGAATTGGGAAATGGTCACTAAAAAGAGGGTCAGATTGAACGTTAAATGTAAAAAGTGTCACGATGCGTGGTGTGGTGAAGGCAAGGTCAATGGCGCTGTAAGTCACCTCGCCTCCTGAGTGGTGTATGTGTGTGGGTGATTGGTCATTGAGGAAGACCAAATTATGCCGATCCAGTAGGTCCAGCATAATTTGGCATCTCCTCGATTTAGCGCTGCAGCCCCAC